>BMAV01010024.1:792309-828854 GCA_019973955.1 Trichonephila inaurata madagascariensis | reverse complement strand
GTTAATTCTGCTTTGGGGACATTAAAAAAATTTTGGGGGAAAGGAAATCTCCAAAGGTCACGGAGTCCAATGTTTACATTGACGGGATTGCCTCGGAAACTTTAATAAAATATATATCGAAATAAATTCAAAAAATCAATGAAAAATTTTACTTAAGCAAATATTTTGAAAAATTGGGAAATATTCCGACCATTGATATTATTTCAAAGTGGACAGAGAATCGAAGAAATTTTAAGCACTCGAATCTTCAGTAAAATGATTATCACTCCAGGCCTTTCTTATAAATTTAATTTTACAGGGATAATGCAATTTTACCACATGTAATTGTATTAATGATTTGGACCACATTATACTAAACTGTAGCAGATATACTAGACATCGAAACAATTTGGTCTATTCTTCATATTGACCACATTCCACATCACGTTTAGAGATGTTTTGGAAAAAGCAATTATAACAAATCAACTTTCAGAATCTTTTTAAAGGGAATGAAATATTTTAGTATTTACTAATCTATTAAGCATTTTCCTACTTTTTCTTCTTTTTTGAGGGATCATAGCCTGTGTTGTTCTGTTAATCAATCAATCAAGAGGACTTAATCAATGGACTTTGTTTTTCTTCGCGTATCCCACAAAAATAATAACTTTAATCCGGTTAATTTATAGATTGCTAGCGAAATCTGTATCGTATAAAATCTGTATATGTTTCCATTATCATGAGTTCAGCGGTGAATATAGATGAATGCTATAATATAGCCGTAAAATTAGCTCAAGAAGCAGGGAAACTAAGCATATCTGATATAATATATATGTCGCAGGGAAACGACGAAATCAGGCCTTTCGCCAAATCCCTAAAGGAGATGATCAAATCACGCACGATGTTAAAATAACGTCTCTTCGAAGTCTTTTCCCTGTTGTAAGTTATTGAATTAATTAAAACCCCCAAACTGTTTAGTGAAATAATGAAATGAACGAGTTAGCATTCCCAGAACTATGTTTTCGATTTCTTCCTACCCCTTACCTCCCCCCTCTCTCCTCGTCCGAGCCAGACAGCGCCGGGCTTCTGACGTCATGCACACATATTAGTGCTCAAATTCTACGGGAGAAAGGTCGCAAGCGTTTTTATTATTGATATCTATCTTTTCTGTTTTATTAAGTACCAACTGCCAGGGTCAGATCGTACTTTTGGGGCTCTGGGCTAAGAATATCTGAGGGTCCCTCTAAATAAAAGTTTTGCCAATTTCCTAAAAACGTTTTTGGTGGAAAAAAATTTTAAAAGTATACGAAATTTAGGGTTTTTTTTTTTCCCGAACAATAAAAATACGTTATAAACAATAACATAATTTACAAAAAACCCCCTTTTTAAAATTTATCTACAAATTCTTTTATTTGTCCATCACATTTTAAGTCTTTGGTGGGATCAGTATTAATACAAAGTAATAAATAATTAAATCTAGTATATGTCATTGTTCTATATTTGTTTTCTATGTAGGACATTTTAGAGAACTCACGCTCCGCTTCACAACTAGTAATAGGGAGCGTTAGAAAAATGGTATACAAATTTGGAAAATGTCAATAAGTTTCTTTTCAAAAATTACATTGAACATAAAGTTTTGAATTGAACACCTTCATTTACTAAATGTTGGTCTACGTCATCTGATTAGTAAATAATAATAGAACGTGCATTTTCCAGGTCGACGATCTTCTTACTTTGATCTTGCAAATCCATCAACAATTTTTATTTCTTACTATATTCTTCTATTTAAATCAAGGATTAGCTTGCCTAACGCAACACACACACAATAAGCGAGTCTCTTTTAAAGTTTTCTGTCCCATACACAACTTTTTCTGTGGATTTATCTGCAAATTTTGAAATAACCCGTCTCTTGTTCGCATCCCTATGTTCTGTTTCTATACTAGGACTTAATTTTTTGGCTGCGTCTTGATACTTCTTTAGTTTTTAATATGATTCATGCAGTGGCGCACACAAGGAAGGGATCTAGGGGTCCGGACCTCCTTCAAAGCCCTTGATTTTTTTCCCAATTTATTGTAATTCTAAGTAAAAAGTAAGTAAAATTTAATTAAATATTTGCTATTTATGATTACTTTTATTAATTAATGCTAATTATTTATTCAATAATTAGTTTTTTGCTGTTTTTTGTTGCTGAAAATCGACAAAATCAAAAGGAGCATGATACAAGAAAGGTGGACTTTTGACCTGGGCCCCCTCCCCTGAAAAATTCCTGTATGCGCTACTGGATTCATGTCGATTATTGCTTATAAACGTTTCAAAAAGACATAATTAACTTATTCCCTTCACAGATGTCCCAAACTAGGAGCCTGTAATTTTGTTAACTGAATTAAATCTTTGTAAAATTTCTTCCAAAATATAATTAAAATGGCAGTTTAAAGTTTTGTTAATTTATTTAAATAAATGTCGCCTCTTTTCTAAAATCAATTTTCTCATTTCATTGTCACTAAATGTTCTTAAGAATATTCATGATATTACCAAAATTATCTTTTAAGGCTTCAACAGCGTCAAAAGCAAGACCATTTGGTCTGACTTAAACTTTTAAGGTAAATTTCAAGTTAAATTTCACTATGTAGAAGTTCCCACCAATGGGTCGAAGCAGACAATAAACAAGTTGTTTTCAAACTTTTCATCTCATAGACCCTTGCCATGTTTTTAGGTTTGGGGTCCCCCTGCTTACCTAATATAGAACTTTTGTAAACTATCAACTTAAATGTCTTTTGACTGCTGTTATAGAACTATTTACTTTTTAAGATACTTAACTAAAAGATTTAAATGTCTAACCGTAGGGAAGTATAGTGAATTGAAAACCCTTTCATATCTTCCAAAATGAAAATCTGAGAAAAACACATAAAATTTGTAAAGGCATAAAATAGAAACTAATAGTGTCTGTAAATCTCTAATTTTTTAATGCGTTTTATTCCAACTGAAGAAGGTTGTAAAATAGCTTGTAATTTTCTATGAGACAAAAATCGTTTTAACCTATAATTATATCATATAGGAGCTAATCTCTGACTGCAATGTAATGGTATTAATAATAAATTATTATTGTTATTACAATCAATAACTGTATGAATCAAAACTTGAATTTTACTTTACATATGCAGCATAGAATAAGTCTAATTGTCATACATCACTTTGACACTATTGGTACTGCAATTGATGGTTAGCTGTTCTGTGATAAAGGTTTAATTTTTTTGATAAGTTTGTAATTATCTTTTTATGGATCATGTCTAAGAAAAAGGATTTAAATTAATTATTTATAAAGTTTCATTTTTAAAATTGGTCTTTTAAATAAAATAACGTAGTATATACATACATATACATTACATACGTTCAATAAAAAAGTATATTAATCACTTGAATTAATGAAATTACATACTGATGTATAAAATAACACTTTGTTATAAGCAAATTTCAGCCTTTATTAGTATATGTGTCGCAGGGAAACGATGAAGTCAGGCCTTTCGCCAAATCCCTAAAGGAGATTATCAATTCGCGCACGATGTTAAAATAACGTCTCTTCGAAGTCTTTTCCTTGTTGTAAGTAAGTGAATCAATTAAAAATCCTCGAACTGTTTTAGTGAAATAAGGAAATGCATGAGTCAGCATTTCCAGAACTTGCGACATAGCCATCCTATGATGACTATGTCTTTCCGGATCCGCGTAAGCTAGAGGTGTGGGATTATCAAAATGATGAGACATATTGGTTCTTAATACAACTTTTATTAAGAATAACTTATATTACTTAATTCTAATTGACAACTTTCTTTAAAGTGAGAGTTAACACCCAATTAAACCTTGTATTCAAGTCAGATCACGCAACTAGATCATTTATCTTAATTATAATAAATAAACCGATTCATCTAACTTCCTATACAAAATATTACCTTTTGCAGATCTCCTTCCTTCAGTGATTGAGTGATATCTATAATGTAACTGAATATGCGAGGTTTCCAACTTCTTTATAATGAACGAATCTTTCTTCCAAAACTATAGGACATCTAACTCTTGATCAGAATGATTCCACACTAAGTTATCTCTAAACTTGCCGCTCCTTATCATCAAAGCTTCTATCCTTTTAAAGTATATCTCATTTACATATTTGATCTGTTTATCTTCTTGGTATTGGGTTGGAAAGGTTTTGCCATTAATCGTGGCCGTCAAAGAACATAGGAGTTATGTTAGCAGAAGGACGCGAGAGACGTCACAACCCCCTCCAAGAAGAAAAACGTGATTTACTTAAGGGTTCTCAATGCCCTTAATAAATTACGTGTCTAAATCTCTATTTCTGAATTTCTTCGCTTTCTGAGTTTTATTTAAATTTTAATCTTAAATCCTCATTTTAACTTTTATAATTTCCAATATTTATCTTGACTTTAATTTTCATTACTCATCTTAGAATTAAATTTAATATTCAATTTAAATTTAAATTTAAACTCGTGACAATAAATTTTACTCCATTAACTAGGCCAACATTAATAATTACTGTTTAATTCATGCCCACTCTCACTTTTAACATACAATGTCTTAAAGTAACTATACACTTAAATTTTCTAAAAAAAATTTTTCTGGGTGCGCAGACCCAAACTTTGCATCTTTATCATCACTGCATATGGAGCTGGATTTTCCGCTCCATTTTTTCTTGTTGAGGTTACTTATCATAATTTTCAGGGTCTGTCTCCCTGAAATGAAAACTTTCTGAGTCACTGTTTCCATAATATCAATCAATTTCACAATTTTTATTCATTATATATTATTTGTATATCACAATAAATTTTCATCTCCATCCCCACATCTGGTTCCAAAAAACTCCCAATGAGCCGCGCCTCGTTTATTATTGTTAGTGCCCTGACTACGCCGCGTTTCCCTGAACCAGATGTCTCATAATACGTAACAATACAACAACATATATATATATATACATATTATACAATTATAAACATTTTTCAACAAACTATTATAACAAATAACAAAAGGAATTTTCGCATCTCACGAAGTCATACATCGAAGCAAACAAATGTGCAATTACAATTGTTTTCTCCAGAAAAATTTTAACAAGTCAAAAGTTCCAAAAATAAATATACACTCATTGTAGTGTTTTAACTTTTGCTTGGCTTATAACTTTTAAGCACCGCCCGAGACTTCTTTATTTGCAATAATTCTTCCGACCACTTGTTGGAAGATCATAAAAAATGAAACAATACAACCTGATTTTATATGTGGTCTCCCACCATTACGTCCAACGATGAGGTGCTACCACTTTTCTTTCCTCGGCTGCACTGGAATTTCTTGTTTTGCTTGTTGTAGGGCTTGTAATCTCCTTGTCGTCCCTTTCTTGATTTCCCTGTTGTCTCCTTGGCTGGTCGGGATTCCTGTTCTGTTCTCCGGCGTGGCCTCAGATTGTACGTGGTTTCATCTGGAACTTCAGTTGATTCTCTTCTGTTCTTCTTCCTACTTCTAGAAATAGTACTGGATGAAAATTGTCTTTTATTTCTGTTATTGGGTCCCTTTCTCTGCCACTTTCTTTGTGGTCCACTTGCCCCTGACACTCCTGATCTCTTAATACCCCTATTATACCTTGTCCTTTTACTTTTACTTTCACTCCCAAATGAACTAGGAAGCGATCTGACCAGTGATTTGCGTTTATAGGTCATATCTGTATTTTTATATTGATTTGATTGGCTACCAATCCCTTTTGCCTCTAACTTACGTTTCACCGCAGATTTTTCTTTCCCATATTGTGACTCATTTAATCCTTGATGTACTTTTTCCGAAGTACGAGTTTCCTGACTTGATCTTATACTATTTGGGATACCTGTTCCTAATTCGACCTCGTCACATTTCCTATGACGATATATTTATTTTGATCTACGTTAACCGTTAATCTTTTTCCTGATTTCCATATTATAATATTATTGTTATTTTTACTTCTAATACTCTATAAGGTCCTTCAAATTTTTGTTTAAATTTAGCGCAGACTTTGTTGGTTGCTGAACTTAAAGGGTGTGTTTCTAATAAGACCCAATCATTTACCTTTATTTTTATGTCTTTTCTACGTCTATTATAATATCTTTCCCACCTTTGCTGTTTAATTTTCGTACTTAGTCTAGCTTCCTTAAAGCTTTTTTCGATATTTTGTATTTTGAATTTTGAACTTTCCGAGATCATAACTAGTTTTTGAAATGGTGTAATCAATTTTCGACCCAAAAATAATTCAGCAGGTGATTTTCCCGTTGTTTCATTCACCCCGTACGAATAGCGTAAAGCAAACTCACGTAAATTGATCCCAAGTATCGTGTTGATCATTAACATAATTTGCAATCATTTGCACTATATCTCGATTAACTCTTTCAGTCCGATTTGCTTGGTCGATATGCAACAGTCTTCACATGCCTTATGCCTAATCTTTCACTTAGTGCTCAAAAATTTCGGATATAAATTGGGGACCATTATCACTTATTAATTTTATTGGAGCTCCATAACGCGATATAAGTTATCAAAAAAATATCGCTATTATACGAGATGAGGCCTTTTTAAGAGGTATAATTTCAGCCCATTTGCTGAAATGATCGGTTATTACTAAAATATAGCGGTTACGTCTTTAATAGATTAATAGAACAATATTAATATTGTTTTTCCGTTGTGTCATCCGTTATTTACTGTTGCTATCTATACTTAAAAACCTTTATTTATTACGAAAATCAAGACCATTTTACTTTTGTCCATAATGTTCCCGGGAAATCTCCATAATCCACATAAAATGATTGTTATTTTTTCCATCCTATAGAAGTAATTAAGTTACTCACCCCAAATTTTAAGATAAAATACATATTTATGGGAAATCCTGATGGCTTCAATCTTTGAAAGTTGAAAATACTGAAAATACTTAATCATAACTTCAATACCTTCCTGCTTAAATAATTTAGAAATGTGTATTGGCACCAGGGGCGTAGCTACCGGTGAAATTTTTTCAGACCCCTTAGGATTGACATGGGAGCATGATATTTTAGTGCTTAAGCCCTCCCCATGCCTACACAATGAGAGTCAAGTATATGACTGGATGGGTCTCGACAAGTAGAACAGTTGGTTCAAATCTCATGTCCGAGACTCAAACAGGAGCCAAGATATTGCGGATTTAAATAAATTTTAAAACAATTAAAAACTATATAAGGAATACCCCTATGACAGTGCTTCTCAAAGTTGCAATACTCGCGACCCAATATTCAATCGTTATTTTCATCGCGCCCCCCATACAATTACAATGTACTGAATTCAATAATACTATACTTTGACGCTCTCTAAGACTACGATACGACTTTATGATGTGACTTTATGACCCAGATGTATATATACGTCTGTTGGAAGTACGATTTTTTCTATGCAATGCTATTCTTAAAATTATTCCAAGACTTTGGAATACAATAAAAGGACCTTCACAATGTTTGAGAAGGATTTACTTATTTCAGATTATTTTTGTTCCTTTATTCTCCCCCTCCCCAATACATCACATACGCGTGCCCACGTGGAAAACGGTTGGCATTGGGAAACGAATCGTGAAACTTATGATCGACACACACACAGTCAATGTTTAACTATAAACCGTACAAAAATTAGCAAGATAAGTGTTAATTTTTGTTATAAATTATATATATATGACAAACCCATGGGTCACTGGTAATTAATAAACTTGTTTTTACTTAGAATTGTTAAATTAATTACAAAATACATTGTGTAGCACTGATATATTTATAAGTGTAATATATCAGTGTAAATGTGTTTTATTTTTTATTATGTCAGAATGTATTTTGTTTGTTTACTTTCAGAAATTTTTTTTAAAATAATCTTTTGTTCTCGACTTTTCAATAGGCTCGCGCCCCCCCTTGTAGAGTTGTCACACCCCCAAGGGGGGCGCGCCCCACAGATTGAGAAACACTGCCCTATATGAACATGAAATTATAATAACTGGAAGAGCAGTTAGAGATAGATCGAATGAGCCAGGTCCGAATGGACTGTGAGGCTCGAGTGTCGAGATATTGGCCAAAAAGCTGTAGAGGGGGTGGGAATGCGTCCCAGCAGATCCTAACCATAACAAAAGTTATTGCGATCCCCCAAATATCAGTCCCCTAGCACCAAAAAAGTGGCATATTTTTTTCATTTCACTAAAACTGTTCGGGGATTTAACTAATTCACTTACTTAAAACAGGGAGAAGACATCAAAGAGACGTTATTGTAACATCTTGCGTGAATTGATTATCTCCTTTAGGGATTTGACGAAAGCCCTAATTTCATCGTTTCCCTGCGACATATATATATATACAATCTATAAGCTATTAGAGTATCTAAGTTAAATCAATAACTTGAATAACAATTAACTCTGAATAATTTAGATATACAAAATTTTAATCTGAAAGGGTAAAAAAACAAACTTTTTCACATAAGGTTTCAGGTATATTATTATAGAAAAACAATTTTAGAATAAATTAGAAAAATAATGAGAAGCAATCATCAGCTCTGTCATTAATAAAAAAATAAATTTTATTATTCTGAAGTTCAGAATATAATATTAAATAAAACAATTTTTTATTTTTGGTGTTACTAAAATTTATATAGTAATATATTGGGTGTATAAAATCCATCGTACGTTATTATATTTTATTATTGAAATACTATGAAGAGCCAATTTCATAAGAAATCAAGAAAATATTCTTCCTTGTACTAGAGATATCACTTTTTATATTGAAAATTATTTTTATTACAAATATAAAAAATTTCCTTACAACTATCATAAAACAACACGCATAGTTTTTGAAATACGCAACATTAAACGATCTTTAGTCATAACACATTCCAGTAATTCAAAGTCCTAGGTCAAAGCTCGAAAGAGCTACCCAGTCTGTCATCTCCCCAACGACTATTTTTAGAAAGTAACGGGGAGAACCCGGGACAGAACCCGTATGCAATGGCGTAGTCTCAAGGTTCCAGGGTTACCTTATATTCTTTTTACTTCCCAATCCTCCCCCTCCATTTTTCATCGAAAAAAGCAGAATTAATGTTTCTGAAGTGATTAAAGTCATTATTTGTGTAGAAAAATATTCTTTTTCATAAAATATAGTATTATTAATGTGTCTTTAAGCAGCTTATACCTTAATTTCCTACTAAAACAAAGTTATTTTAACTTTGTGCTCAGAATACATACACGTGGCGCCATCTGTAGCCATTATATTAAAGCTTGCCAAACATGGCGTCAGAAAATTCTAGAAGCAAGGATATATGTATTTTTTTAGCAGTTTTTAAATTTTCTAGACAATAAATGACATTTCTACATTTCATGGTGAATTTATATGAGTAATTTACGTTCTCAGCAAAAGTTTTACACCTATTTAATGTGATTTCATTGTGTTAAAGTGTTATTACACTTTCAGTACATGTGGAAGTCCCCCTTAACTGAATTTAACCTGTAAAAAGTTTATTAACAATAAAACCTAAATTTGCACTTAATCTTATTTTTAAATTTCTTGCATTAAAAAAAAAATGTGCTATTTGCGTAAAAATACCACAATAAGCCTATAAGTAACATTTTTTACTTTTCCATATTTGTTTGATGGGAATGTTAGAAGCGGCCCTCATAAATATTTTTTTATCAAATTGTGCTACTCGTCCCAAAAAGGTTGGCCACCCGTGTTCTTGGGGTTCTGTGAGTATATATAGAAAAAGATTGAAGACCACTTTTGCGGAATAACCCCACTATCAGTGGCAAAAATAGAGTCCCCCCTTCCCCCCATTCCACAGCTGACATGTGCAAGTAATTCTTCCCGCCGTTTCTAAAATTCTAGCAAAAGCTAACAGTCAGCTGTTCTCAAGGTCACTTGATCGTTGCCTTTTCGAAAGGGGGAGTGGTTACTTGACGTATGGTTTAGGGTTACTTTATTTTCTAACCCTCCTATTTTTTTATGTAAAAAAAAGCAGAATTAGTGTTTCTGAAGTGATTAAAGCCATTATTCGTGTAGCAAAATATTCTTTTTCATAAAATACAGTATTATTAATGTGTATTTAAGCAGTTTATCAAGTAATTTTACTCTAAAGTAACTTTTTAAAACTTTTATACTTAGATTGCATGCACGTGGCGCCATCTGCTGACTTTGTTATAAAGCTTTCCAAATATGGCGTCAAAAAATTCTGGAAGCAAGGATATATGTATTTTTTGTAATTTAAAAATTTTCTAGACTATTTCTGACATTTCTACAATTCAAGGCGGATTTATATGAGTAATTTACATTCTCAGCAAAAATTTTACGCCTGAATAATGTGATTTCGTTGTACTAAAGTACCCTAACCATTTCAGTACATTTGGCAGTCCCCCTTAAAGTAAAATATTGTATGTATGAATATATGCATTAAAATCCGGCATATAACGCATACTTATACTTTCAAGCTGCAATTTTTAGTTTTAAGGTATATTCACTGTATAACACGCTCCCCTTTTTTATGAAGAAACCTGAAATGTATGAGCGCAATGCTCTTATGTTTTGAAATCATTTATTTGAGGTTTTATCCAAAGCTTTTGAAAAAATAGTCCACTTCTAGATCCATAAAGTATGTCATTTCTTTTAAATAAACAATATTTCGATATATAGAGAAGTATAATCTCTTTTTTTTTATTTCTAAAGCTATCATTTTTATACTTGGCGTATAACGCACAACCCTGTAATTTTCGATCTTATTTTTTGTGTTAAAAGTGCGCGTTATACGCCGGATTTTATTTTAGCTATTTTGTAAAACTACGTCTTCTAAAGTTTATTTATCATTTTAAAGAAAAACAAATTCATTCTACAAATTTATCATCAGTACCATTTCTAGAGAAATCAAGCTATAATAAGAGGTCAATTTGAAGTTAATTCCTTTTGTATGCAGTCTTTTACTAATTTCTAAATATTATTGGATTAATAAATTTCTATACACGTGTGTTGTTGTTGCATGTCCCCATTGGTCAGCAGTGCTAGACCAGGTCCATGACATCGTACACTTTCAAAAAATCCAACACCAGCAAGGGATCGTCTGCTAAATCCTGCTTGGTGAGCCCTAGGCATTTGAAGATGTGAGCAGGCGAGGCTGGCCCAGAACAGTTCATGCACATTTGAAAGCTCTTGCATCTTTCGGAAAATTTCATTGTTTTGATATGGCCACTTCGAAAATGAGCTAGAAGAGTTTGATCCTGTCTTGTAAAACCGTAAGCCAGAGAGCCTCCAGGACGAGAACACTAATACCAATGGTCCTCTGAGGGAGGGGGGTAATCCAAGCGGTCTTATTCTAGTGTTTAGTTCTAATCTCCAAAAAGGTGAGGGGTGCTGGCGGCTCTGGTACCTCGCAAGCGCCAGCCTTGGCCAAAGTGTCCGCAATCTCATTTCCCTCTAGATCTATGTGAGAGGGAATCCACTGCAGATGAATTTGATGCGATGTGGAAAGGCGTTTAACTTGGTGAGTATTGACACTCCAACATTATCTCTCACACTTTGTCAATTGGACAAGTGTATTGCACTTCTACTATCAGACAATACCCAAATCTCTTTTCCATTTGGAAGAGATGCAAGAGAACCAAGGGCCTCATCAATGGCTATTAGCTCACTGCGAAAAATTGAGCAACCGTCTGGATTTCTCCTCTGGATTCTTAAGATATGTCTTGCGAATTGATGTAAATTCCGCTGTGCCAGATCGATAATAATCACCGTATAAACCTGAACGGCGTCAATTGGTATATCTCCAATTATCTCTAGAGCTAGTTGCTTTAGATAGGCAGGAAGGTTTGTTTGTTTATTCACGTGTACTGGTAATTCTGGATGGAAAAAGACCCCGTCAAGATCATCCGCTGGGCCAAGACATTGTGACAGGTGATGAGGTTCCACAGCACCAATGGTAAGGTTAAAAGAGACCATTTGGCTGAAGGGACTGTTTATCCTGAGTCTCTGGTTATTACACCAATCTTTAAAGTAGGCTGAAGTACGATTTCGAGAATCCAGACTTCTGTTGTAGTATTTTGTTAGACATGCATGTCTCCTAAGTCTAAGGGGCTGTAGGTCCGCCTCGAAAAGTACTATATCTCTGGGACAAGTATTTAGACCAGTGATGATCCAAGCAGCGCTGAGCTGGACCTTTACAAGTTTCTGAAGATTAGTAACGAAGGCGCTACAGTAAACTGGAACGCCATACTCCAAGATGGGCCTGATTAGTGAGATGTACGTGTTTCTCGGAGTGCCAGCATCTGCTCCCCAATCACGTCCAGATATATCTCAAGATGTTGAGCCATTTTCTTGCCTTAAATACAATATTGTCAATATGTTTGTTCCCCAGAATTTCAGGGTCCAATACGAAACCCAAATATTTTGGATGTTTATCGATGGTCAGTGGTTGATTATACAAAAAGATATTAGGTTGGAAATTATATAGCTTTCTATTGGTTGTAAAGAAGCTAACCATAGACTTGGTAGGGTTAAAAGTCAGTTTGTGACCTAGAGCGAAATTCCGAACGTCCTCAAGGACAAGATTAATGTCTCTCTCCAGTTTCGGCAAGTCAGAATCGGACTTCCAAAGAACAATATCATCCGCGAATGCGCCGACCTCACATTTCCTCTTGATAACACTCAATGCCTGATAAGTAGAGCGAGAACAAAGTTGGGCTTAGAACTAAATTCTGAGGCACTCCTTGAAAGAACGAGAAACTCTTGAAGAGGGAATTATTAAACTTCACTCTGATAAGTCTGTTTCTCAAGAAATCGTAAATCCACAGGGTAGGGTTTTTCCTCCAATACCAAACATTTTATACAGTTTGATAACAAGAAAATTATTCCAGACTCTGTCAAAAGCTTTGGATAAGTCCAGAAAAACCGCCACAGTGTAATTAGTAGGTTTCCTATTGTGAGCATCTCTAATCCTTTGACAGAAGTAGAGAAGCTGATCTGTAGTACTATGTCCCTCTCTGAAACCGTACTGATCCTCCGGGAGAAGATTGTGGGAATGTAGGTGAAAAGTGAGTCTTCTCAAAACCATTTTCTCCATTATTTTGCAAGTAATACTGGTTAAGGCGATGGGTCGATAACTTTCAGGGGTACCATCAGTTTTGCCACATTTCTCAATAGGAATGACGGTCGCTTTCCTCCAGTCTCGAGGAAGCTACCTTTTGTTCCAGGAACAATTGATGTCTAAAAATCTCTGCCTTCCACTCAGGCTAAGATGGTCAATCATTTGACTGTAAATACCATCGGGACCAGGAGATTTATTTAGACAAGAATCACAGATCGCAGCCTCGAGTTCATTCATTCTTAAATCTCTATTGAAAATGGAGGTTCTTCTGTGGGTTTCCTATTCTTTAATTTACCTCTTGGAATGTATTTCTTGGCTGCTCTTAAGATCATTTCTTTAAAAGAGCACCAGTTCAAATCAACACTATCCTTGAGAGGTATGCTCTTAATTCCATTGTCAACAGCCTCTGCGATGGATTGCCAGTCCCGCTTTCTTAAAAATCCATTGTTTATTATTACAGGTGGGCACTAGTTGCCTCATTTTTAGTTTAATTAAAATAGGAAGGTGGTCACTCCCCAAGTTTTTCAGAAGAGTCCATTTACAACTGGGCCCAAGATCAGAACTGGCGATTGAAATATCTAGAGCTTCTTTCGTATTATATAACTATGTGAAAAATGGGTAGCCGTGCCATCATTGAGAATAAAAAAGCACTTGTCATCAATAATGCCAAGTAATTCATTTCCTCTGGGGTTTGCTATTGAACAGCCCCAAATAGGGTGTTTACCATTTAAATCAACTAAGCAGATAGTGCCCACAGTGAATAAATCTTGAAGATCAGTTGGTAGACTTTTGAGATCAGGGGGATGGTACATGTTAAAGATACTGAGTGGTTTCCCTCTCCAGATGATCCTAATGCCCTGGATCTCGAGATTAGACCCATCAGTTATTTTTCTGTTGATATTTATACACTGATAATTGATGTTCTTAATAAGGAATGCAAGACCTCCTCCACTCCTATTCTGTCTATCTAACCTAAAGATATTGTATCCCTTGATCTTGAGGGAAGTGATTGTCTTCAGCTTAGTCTCCTGCAGAGCAATAATTTGAGCACCTTCGGTTAGTGCTAGCTCAAGTATAATCCTTGTTGAAATTCCATTAATGTTGAATTGTATGATCTTTAAAGAATTTGGGGACTGTAGATTATTTATCGAAACTGGCCCTCTTCCTAAACCAGTAATGTGGTCCTTTTTTGACTGCGTGGCAACTGATGCAGCATTAGCGATAGAAGGTGTACTGTTCATGGTTGGGGAAAAGTTGCAGCCTCTGTTAGTCACAGGACTAGAGCACCTAAAGGTAGGTAGAAGACCGACTTAGCTCTAGGTAGCTTAGCTACATGTGTTTTATATGTTAATTTTACAGTATTTGCATTTCCCTAAAAGTGAATAAAATAAATTTCAATTAATCTCAAAATATTTTTTAATTAAAAATTAAGGAGCAGTAACTTGTGTGCATGGTTTTAAAACATTGAATTTCAATTTTTATTACTTGTTTCTGCCAGTGGTGGAAAACTTGAGAGTATATGACAAAAAATGTAATTGCTGGTTGCATAAATGAAAATATTCAAAAAGTCATTCTCAAAAATATATTAAAAAAAAATGTGTTTTAAAAATAGGATGGAGAAATCTTTTAAGTAAACTTAAAATATTTAAAAAAAAAGTTTAAAATTTTATTTAAGGGGCAATGATATTTTATATTTATATCAAAATCTCTTTATTATGCTCTTGTTAATGGCTTGTACAAAATTTTTATAAAAAAAGTTGGATAAGTATTTTATAAATATAGTTTCAGGATACCTAAAGGTTCATGAAATTTCAAGCATTTCGAAGATTTATTTAAGAAAATTACAGCTATTTAAGTAAAATGCATTTGTATACAATGTGCATATAGCATGGCATTATATTTTATGCTAATGTACATACAATAATAACATTTATTGGTGACAAAAATATTCTTTGTCTTTGAAAAAGTCTTTTTCACTATAGATATACAACATCCTGATACTTTGACAACAGTGATCCAAGTAGTCGTACAAAAACCATTAAATTCATAATCAAGACATGTAGTTGTGATCTGCTTATGTATCCCTGGTATTAAAATTATTTACATTAATTATAAAGAATTTTCATACAGAATTACAATTCTCACTACTATTTAATAAAATTTGGACATAATCTGATATGTTTACAATACAATAATTCATGCAAGTGGTATGGCAATCATATTTGGAGTAAAATTTCCATTTAGGCTCATAAAGCATCTAATTCTTAAATGTTATCCAAGCTGATTTCGTCCCGAAAACTTAAAATTGCATTTTTCTACTATTTAAAAGCATAGGAGGGGATAAAGAAAAGGGAAATTGTTAGTTTCCCATGTTTTCTTACATGTAAAGCATCACAGGCCATGCCTACTTATCAATTACTGAAGAATGAGATATTCGACTGGTTGTTCATGTACTTGTACTATTTACTAATGTGATTTTTCTGAATTAAATGTATGCTATATTCTTTCTTAAGGAATTGATTTTTTATATACTAAACGCAAAAGATCAAAATACAGAACTCTTATATTTATGCTTATTTTGACTTTTGATACCAACCAACTGAAATTCAATAAGTTAAAAAAAGATTTCATCATGGCACACATTAAAAATTTCAAAATTATTTGACAGGATATGTGATTTTATAAATGTATAAGTGCAAATATTAGAGGATTTCCTAATCTTATATTAAAATGACAAATAAAATTTATCTTAAGTTATCCCATCATTATAAAATAAAAAAAGATGACTTGAAATTTTCTAAAAATAAAACTTATATCTTCATTGTGACTATCTTTTTGTTATTCAATGTTCAGTGAATTGATAAATTTTATTGAAATATATTTTGTTCAAAATGATCCTCATTCTTTACAAACAAATGAAAAATGATTATACACTTTTGTAAAACAATTAGACATCTTGCATATTCTTTTCTAAATGATTTATTCCATAAACTTTTTTATTACATTGAAAAATGTATAACATTTCTTTTAATTACACAAAATACAATTACATTTATAAGGTTGAATCTGAACAAACATATATATTGAAATTTTTTTTTTTTACTGTACTTAAAAATAATTTTGAAGTGAAGTTTTTAAGAGTTAAACATCAATAATTTCTCATCAGCTAGCATTTAAACATGATAATACAGATTTAATTAATCTTTTAAAAAGATACAACAAACAGCATTGATAAATTATAACACACAAATAATATATTCTCTTCCACAGTAACAGAAACGGTTAACAAAAATAAACATTACAAAAAAATTAAAATATTTTTTCTACAATGTATTGTCTTATAGTGAATAGTTAAACCTAATAAACTATTTGATCTACACAAAATACTTGTAAATTTCAATAATATATTATAAAAATGAAATGAGAGATTATTTAAGTGATCACACATATTAGGTACACACATATATCTTTTCTTCATAATGCAAGATATAATAATGTATTTTGATATATAAAAAACACACCTGACTTTGTTTATTAACCTACTAAAATAACAACATATATTTATACCTAATTCAATGGGCTAAATTCACAGGCAAGTAGTGCCAAAAACAATAGTCCCGGCATCGGGTCAGCATGTAAAAAAAAATTCTTATGATACTTACATTGTTGACATCTAGTGCTTCAGCTTTATCTCATATATTTGATATTATGTTTTATATATTGTTCTAGTGTAACAGAGTTCCTTAGTAATTATAAACTACAATTGTTTGAATTTTTTTTAAAATAGAAAATTCTCTTTTATTAAGTTAAAAAAATGAAACTCATAAATTGTTTTAAATAAAACTATTCTATAGTAAGGGAACAGGTTAACTTAATTTTAAGATAATTCCTTGTGCAAGAGTATAGATAATTCTTGTTTGTCAGCTTCAATTATAATTATATTAATTTTATATGCTTTAAACATTGTATAAATATACTATAAGAAAATAAAATATGTGATTTTTTCCCCCTTTTTACTGGAAGAAATTTAAAACAATTTTTTATATTCACTTGAAAACTATAAATGATAGTGCTCCATGTGTAGTTTATTTCTTTTAAGAGACCTGTGTCAAAAGTTACTTTTTGGTCAGATTCAACACTCATTTACATTAATACTATATTTTTTACACACACATGTATAAAGTTGAAGCATTGTTATTGTACTTGAGTATTCTTGAAATAACTACTCTATGAAAATTTTTAAAACATAATAGAATCTTTCTGAAGATGTAATTTAGAAAGATTTCAAATATGTAAAATCACAACTATTTTAAAAAATATTGTTGCATAAAATATTCACTTGTGCAAACCACACAAATTTTACTATATAATTTAAACAAAAGTAATTAATATCCTTTCAAAATCTAAATATCTCTCTTACAATAATGCTGGAACAGACTTTTAAGAACAGCAAAAAGGATCTAAATATTGAAAAATCACTTAAATCAACCTATTTTCATATTAACAAAAATTAAAAAATATATACATATTGAATGCTACAAACTTTACTAGTTTCTGAAAGAACAATTTATTATATTTCAGCCTGTGAGCAATGCAAAACAACATTTTGGAATGTTAAAGTAATATATGTCAGAAGAAAAAGCAACAAAATTCTTGTTTAAGTGGAAATGACGTGGCTACAGTTATCACATGAATTTAGCCCATTAATCCCTTAGAAACCAAATTCTCATTTTCCTTTTATATTTTATGAACTCTTCAAATCCATTTAATATAATTAATTGGCATGAAATCAGTCTCTGATAAATTACTCATCTCTTGGAAACTGTAAGTGTTTCAGTTCCTTAGACAATGTTTTTGCCAGACTTGCAGAAGATGTGCACAAGACTCTTCTGGACAAAATATCCAAATCTCCACCTTAAAAAAAAGTTTACATACACGATCTAAGTACATTTTAAAGAAGGTGAACATTTTTCAAATACTTCTGAAAAAGAAACAAAATGAATTCTAACATTATACAACTAATGTTAAATATTGTGAATACCAGTTGCTGATCAAGGAAAGTAATTCATGTAATCCGAAGTTTTATAACCTGTTATGATCTTAGTTTTTTTTGTTAATTGCTGTATTCAGAAAGAAAGCAAAATGTAGTCTATAAAAAGTATGATCTATTATAGTTTAGCTTTATAGCTGCAATTTAAGTGTGTAAAAAAATCAAATAGAAACAGAGAATTGCAACCTAATAAAAATAAAACTAAAACTAAATAGTCTAGAAAACAAATAGACTACTGCTATGTTTTTAATATAAGTATAGGTGTTTCTATGATTTTTTTAAAGCTTATTTTGCATGGTTGATGTGCTTACTACATTCCAATAATTTTTGTTAAAATGGTCATTTGATTAGACTTGATTCTTATAAATCAAAAATAAGCATCAATACCCTGTTCAAGAAGTATCCTCCAGTTGTTTGAATTTTTAGATGATTTCATTTCTTTTTCATAAGAGTGATTAGTAAAAAAATGGCAACTAGTTTGATAATAGAAAGAAACTTGAATTTACAATTACATGCTTTTAAAAATTTCTCTTCAAACACATTTGTTTACATATAATTATTAATATATGTGTAAATGGGTTTTCATTTCTGTAGTAGGTTAATTGATTCTTGAGAAAAAAATATTTATATTTTTTTCTCAAGAATCAATTAACCTACTACAGAAATTAATATTTTTAATTAAGTTAATATTTTTTCTTGCAAAGAGTTTAGATGAAATGTGGATCATGTTATTTCAGAAAACATTTTTCCCTCCTTTCAATTAATAAACATCAAAAGTAATGAAATTTATGTCTCTAAAAAGCATGTATTTTTTATTAGCTTTATAAAAGTAGAATCAATTTAAAAAATAAGAGTATTGTGCACACAGTTTTCGCTTCACTCTGCTTAGGAGATCAAAAAGATTTTCAACTAATTATGACAAAATCAAAATGCAATTTTTTTTTGTTGTGATTAACTTTAATTTGAATTTTGTTTTCACAAGTAAAGCTTAGTACGTTTATACAGTGAAAATTGTTTAACTTGAAACTGTGGGGACTGAAATATTTTTTCGTGTTAAAAGGATATTGCAAAATGAACAACATATATTCAAAAAAATTATGCTTATTAGAGTACATTTTATTTACATGGATATATACATATGTATGTATGAAATAAAAATATTCCCAGAAAAATGAAACGAAAAGTTTAAAAAACAAAACGTTTGAGTTTTTGGAAAATAATCTAATATCTTTCTTTGCATTTTCTTTTTCAGCATTAAATTGTCAACAAATGTTCGATGTGGTTTATTTTGTAGTACATTTCACCATTGGAATGTGTTTCTAAATAACTGTGTATACTTTTCATGATATTTCTCATTTTGGATAACATGGGAATAGGAGCTGAATAATTCAATTCATTTTCACCGTAGGAATCTGCATCAATGATAATTTTTGAGCTTTGAACAAACTCCCAAATGTCTTTGTCTGTCATAATTGGGGCTGTACACATAATATCATCATCTAGTGCAACAAATTCTTCTTATGATACAGTAGGACAGTCCAATAAAACAGAAAACTAATGCGAAATCACGTCTCTTTAATTTCCCTCCCCTTTTAAATCTGTTTTTCGTATTTTGTTCATTCTGAGAAGAGAAATCTTTTCGTGTTAAGAGACTTTCGTTTTATGTTAACAGTAAAAAAAAAACTGCATGAAAATACATAGTTTTTTTGTTGGGACCCTTGTATTATTTTGTGCTAACCAATAACGTCTTAAGCGTTTTCGCATTAAGAGTATTTCACAGTATTTTATAGTTTTCATCAAAATAACTTAAATAAATAAATTTTTTAAAAAATATGTATTCTTTTTACATTACAACAATTTATTTTAGAGTTAAAAAATAACAGAGGACAAAGGGTAAGAAAGAAAGCATTGAACTTGCTTATATCCTTTCACTTAGAAGATCAATACATAAATCAATAAAAATACTAAGAAGGCTGAAAGAATTAAATGGGTTTAAAAGCTGCTTAGGAGGCAGAAATGACAAGGCTATATACCTTGGAAAAGCTAATAAAAAAAAGTTTTTTTGTCACAGATTTTTCTCATAAAAGCTGCTATATTGTGAATTTGAATACATTTACTGCCCACTACCAATAGCTCCTAGAAATGTATTTTTGCAATTATTATCCACAGATGTAGAATTCTTTTGAAAAATGCTTTTTAAATCAGTAAATTTTGATGTTTTATCTGTTTTGCTTTCAGAATTCTCTCAAATTTGAAATGTCAAAACAAGAAAAATCATATGAACCTTCTGGATCAATAACTGTTGCACCAGCCTCTTCTGCGATGATCTTGCCAGCAGCCATGTCCCAGCAGTGGATTGTGTATTCAAAATAAGCATCTGCTTCACCAGCTGCTACTGCACACATATTCAAAGCAGCAGATCCCATCATTCGTATCCTGTAATACAAAAGCTTCACATAACTTACAAATACACAATGCAGTAATAAATTTTTAATAGTATATACAAACTCAGCTACTGGATAGACTAGTAAATATACAGTACGCTTCGCAAAAAAAAAAAGAAAAAAAAAGGTGAAATTTGAATAGATTTACTATGTTTTAATAATCAGAGCAATTCAGGTAACATACTAGAAGCTGGTCTTTTTCTTTCTCCAATTCTAGAGAAATAAATACATAGTAGGGATGATTCACAAGACCCATTTACAGAGCATTATTTTCATATCGTATTTAAATATATTTAGGACTCAAAACAAATATTCATTTCAAACAGGTTTATCCCATTTAGTCATATCCATTTAATAATTTTTCTAAAATGGTTAATAAATATGAAAACTGATAGGAGTACAAAAGAACATTAAAAGGAGTAAATGTAAGTAACTAATTAATCCAATGATCTGTATTATTCATAAGCAAATCTTTACATATTCCATCACTTAATTATTTGTCAAGAAGTGTGTGAACGATACAAGATAATAATACACGCATAGTGAAAACAATTATAGATTTTTTTTAAAAACCAAACATGTTTATTTTTATTGATTAAAAATGTTAATCTAAAATGTATATTTATTATAAGAATAATTTAAAAAAATACATTTTTAAATGTAGAAATAGACAGAAAGCTTAAAGACAAAAAAGAATATTATTTTAACTTTTTGACTGACTTTTAAAGAAATATTTAAAACTTTTACACAATTACCTTTATCAATTCATTTAAAATATTCATACAGTTTTTGAAAACCTTAGATAAGAGTAAAATTTTTTCAAAATAATATAACTACTCAAATTTTAGCATTCTATACAGAAAATAACATTCAATCCCATCTCTATGATTTTTTTATTTAAACTTTTTTGTGAGCTACAAATAAGTAATTAATACAGAATTTATATCAGAAAACATAATTTAAATTTTAAATACATTTATATATATATTTTACAACAACACTTTATAGAAATTCATTACTATTATATTCTTTATTGCATTAGTTATAAATTTCATGTCAAATTAGGTTTTAAAGGCTAAATACTTATTAGGTATTATATTAAGTTTCACCTTCAATATTAAAAAAAAAAAATGAATATTAAAATACTTAAAAAAAAGTTTATGTCATAAAAAAAGCACAAGTTAATTGAAATGGAAAAGAAACTCATAATTCTAAATTAAATTATTAAAATGCAGGATGAAAAGGCACACTCAGTAAATTGTATACATTTTAAGAGCATTACATCCTTGAAAATATCTATCTAGAATAATATATATATATTCATTAGTTTAATTTTAATTGTGTATACAAGCATAAAAAAAGACGCAAGACTATTTAAAAAGTATTACAGACCCATGAGCTTTATCAACGATGCATCTGACATTAGTAAAAAGTTGTTCAATATTCTCTGGACTTCTATCACTTCCAAATTCAGTGATTATAAGAGCTTGAGACAGTTCTGTAGAAAATAAAACAATTTTTTTTCATATATTCAGCCATGAAAGTTTGTGGTTATTTAAATCTGAACAGAACAATACAATATGCTTTAAATTAAATACTTCTTATCTACACGGTGCAGTAAGTTCCTTCAGGAGACAAAATTTATATTATATATATATATCTGTTCAGTGTACGTGTATGAGAAAGTAAAACACCCTCTAGCACTCATAGAGATTCAGTGTATCCTGAGACTCTAATGAGGGAGAAGTCAAGTCGAGACGAGACAAGTAAATAAACAACAGTCCACTTTAAATTGAGAGAGATTTCTTCATTTGAGTATTTTTTTCTTTGAGACAACTGAGCTATCAATATCTATAAAAGAAAAGCAACTTACTAACTCATCCAGATATCTTAGGTACTAATAGATTGACAAACTTTAAATGACTGTCAGCTGAGATTTTTTTTGTTGGAGTAGAAATTTGCTAAGAATGAGTTTTGCAGAAATCATCTCTCAAGAGGGAGGGGCATATAGAAGATAATCTCTACATATATAAGAGAAAAGCATAAGATCTCTCCACAAATACTAGACTTACAGACCTGAAATTTTACAGGTATGTTTTGTTGAGTAAAGATCCGCTGAAAAAATTTTTTGTAGAAATCATTCCCAGGGGAGAGATTGTGGCATTATAAATAAAAAAAAGTTCCCATTTTTGAGTTATTAGAGCTACAGACTTATAAAATTTGGTAGCTCTATTTCTTTTGCTGAGTATAGATCTGCTATGAACAGATTAGGGAAAGTCAATTTAGAAGGAGTATTATAGTGAAGTAAAATATCTATATATTTATTGGAGAATCTATCTATATATTTACTGAAGAAAAGCAACTCACTCATTCACCACAAGATCTATTAGACCAACAAAGTTGAAATTTGATAACTATGTTTTTTTGTTGCTGAGTAGAGATCCGCTTAGAACTCTGATTTTTTGCAGCAAATGATTATCAAGGAAAAGGAGATATAATAGGGGTGTAAAAATAATTTTTAAATACAGGATAAAAATGACTCATTTCAGCTTGAGATCTGCATTTTTAGACCTACAGACGAAAATCAGTCAAGCATGTTTTTTTTTATTTATTTTTTTATTGAAAAGAGTTTTTGTTTAAAAGAAACAAAAAATTGTCTCCCATAGTTGTGCAAAAGATATATATCAATTTGATTAAGATAATATTTTTTTATTGACAGATGAATCTGGGAAATACTGTATAATTTATTTATATTACTTCATTGCTAAATGGTTCTTTCTTTGGAATTTCATTTGTAATTTACTTAAAATTATTTGAAATATAAATAATATCTTGACCTTATTAATTTTTTTACCCTTCTCTATTTCTGTTATTATATTTTTTTAGCCATCAACGAACATGTACACATGCAACCGGTTTTATTCAAATCTAAGTCATCATCGATTCTAAGCTGTACCCCAAACTTTTAATGATATCTGATATTTATGCAATCAAAAAAATTAAAATGACAACTAATAAGAAGTGAAGAACTGATTTATTTTACCAATATTAAGAACTTTAAAATACATACTTGAACCTGTACTTGCTCTAACTCTGTCAGTATCATGTTCAATTTCCCCCATCCAATAAAGCTTTCTGTCTTCAATTAAAAGCCACACTTGATTTTCAATAGCATTAACATTGGAAAAAAATGGGTGGCTTGGATTCAGATAAATATAAAACTCACTCTCTCTTGCATGTGAAAACTTTGTTCCAACAATTAAATCCTTAAATATCTGGATTAAGAGCACATGTGTGCTTTGCTGCAAGTTCTTCACTTACACATTTTACAACAGTATCAGTTGCATAGAAAAAATCATCCCCTTCAAGTATCATTTGATGACTGCACTTCAGAAATACTAGAAATTCAAAAGGTTTTGTAGTTGCATTAAAATGAACTTTTAATGCACACTGTCCTGAAGTGGCTACAGATTTTCAACACATAGTTTTCAGTGTGGGTTCAGTCTTACTAAACATAGAATTCAATTATCAGTATAATTCTTCAGATACAACAGAGTAATCGACATTTGAATTAGCAAGATCTTTTACTCACTATCCATTTACTGAGATTCAAGGGTGTTTCTTTTTAACTTAGTTGTAATATATGCTAGAGGATTTTGTTCCATTATGGCCTACCTCTTGCAAAGTTGGTAGGGCTCCAGCTTTACAGACACACATGATGGAAGCAAGTTTTGCTACATTATGAAATAAATAAACGTCTCCACAAAACATTTATACATGACTTTTTTTTAAAAAACATTTTTGTATCATACTCATTTTCTTCAATACAATTCTAAAAAGTATCAAAAATTAATACCTTAAAATATACGTTAGAGCTTAAATAGAATCCCCACAATAACAAAAGGCCTATCTATTTTTTAAAAAAGAATTACAAATTTAAAATGTAGTAGAGAAACTTGCCTTGAACATCTGAAGCTTTTAGTTTCTTGCCATTACAATATGCACCTTTTTCTTTTACACCTGTATACATCCTATCAAGAATGGGATTATACACCACTCCTAAAACAATCTAAATAAAAATGTAATTTTTATTATTTAATGAATACTAATTACTTAAAAATGGCATAGTTATTTTTCTGTCCTGTGAGTAGCAACTATAGATTTTCTATTCCATTATTTATAAGTGGCAATGCTCTGTTCCATAGAGCATTCAATTATTATTAAAAATAAATGAAATCATAAAGTTTTCATAATCTATAAATGATAATTTCTCTTTAATTAAACTTACTAACCACAATAATTAGTGTAGGTTTTTAATTTAAACTACTTCTACATGGCATCTGAAAAATAAAGTTTCAGAAAGCTCAGAAAATTAATCTGGATTTTCTTAGGAAGCTTTTAACAATCATCACATACATATATTCAACTCTAATTATTTTAAATTATGGAATCTAATATGACAGGGCAGGCATTATGTAATTTCGACTCTTAAGATTGACTCGATTTGAAAAATAAAAGTTTTAAGTTAATCAAATCCCTTAAGTATTGTTTAACATATAGGAAAACAATTTATGTATATAACTAAAGCTACAAAATACATGCCATTTACATTAAATAAAAAATAATAATAAAGAAATACATAAACATAAAATTAAAAACAATAGTCAAGATAAAAATAAACTTAAAATAAAATAAAAGAGAAATGAGATATTTTTTAAAGCATAGTTTAAAAGAATTTTTTTTTATTGGAATAAAATAATTTTCTACTGAAGCAAGTTCAGTTTTAAATAGTACAAATAACTTTTGCGATTTTTAAAGGAAAAAGTTAGAAAATAATATAAAGTCTAGTTCAGCATATATAAAAATTCCATTCAAAGAAAAAAATGCATTTAAAGAAAGAATGGGGCCCCCCCCCAGAAAAAAAGTAGAGTTGAATTGGATGTGATTTCAAGTACATCACATACAAGTTTATATTTTAAATGAACAGGAACTTAAAAATGGTTATATACTAATTGTAATTACTAGATGTTTTTTCAAAAATTCCATATCTATATAGAATGAGTTGAAATACTTCAGCATTCAAACGGAAAATTTGGTATAAAAGTAAAAATCCCTCAAGCACTTTCATCAAACCTGAAACAATATCACTAAAAGAAGCAATATTCTGCCAAATATATATTTTGATTGAAAAATTGCAACAACTATACATGAGTAGAAAATTTACATAACAAAACCAAGATAAATTTTTACACCAAATTTTGAATATTAGACTCGAGCATATTAATTATTTTTAAAAAAGGAAATCATACTCACTTCCTTATTAACAGCAAATCCTATAGAGACTGCACTATATGGAAAACTAAAATTGTAAAAGAAAAAAATTATTAAAAGAGGGAAATTTTGTTTTTGAATATTTAAAAAAGTTAAATGTTATACCGATGCACGAAGTTCATGGTGCCATCTACTGGATCAATTATCCAAGTTGGGGCATCAGTGAGTTCACATCCTGGTGTTTCTTCTCCTATGAAACTGCAAAACCATTCAAAAGAAAGAGATAAATAAAATGATTGAATCAACCAGGAATGCATTCAAAACATCAATAATTTTTTACAAAACTGCTCATCTAGTTATATTTTCAAGCCATTAAATATTTATCATTAAATAGATATTCTGCACAAAAATAAGTACAGTCTGACACCATTAACAAGTAATAGTGTTAGTCCAAGGTGACTAAACTGCAAATTAAATGAACTATGAGTTACAGTATTAATATAAATTAAAAGATAAAACAAGTTTCAGTACTGATATGAATTTTCTGCGAGATTTCAGTTTGTATGAAAAAAAAAAGTAAAATAATATCTTGTCTTTGACCTTAAAACGTTTAAAGAAAATGGAATTTATAGTTTTATACATCTTCAGTGGGTAAATGTTCTTTACTTAGTTCTGGTTCAAACACTTATGGCATTTTTAATTATTATGGAAATAACTTATGAAAAATCTTTATGATTCTTAAAATTTGATCTATACAGAAAGTATATTTAATCTTATTGATCACAAGATTTTTGAAAATAGTATCTTTATTAATGTATGAATAATAATCCAAACTGAACAGTTCCTTTTCATATGTTTATGAAATGGCTGTCATATATTCTAGCAACTAGAACAGTGATTCTCAAAGTGGTCTATATCAACCCAAAGGGATCTTAGATGACCTGCAAGGGGTCCATGTCAGGAAAAAAAGAAAAAAAAAAATGGGGGTCTATGATAGTGGCTTTTATTAAACTAGATTGTGACTTTAATTTAAAAGAAAATTTAATCAAGTGAAAATCACAAATTTTTATTTATTTAATAATTCATTTACTAAACTCAATGAGGTTAATTTGCAGTCACAAGGTGACAGAATTAATTTTATTAAAACAAAGACCCTCATTTCAGTGTTTCCTGCCCAACTTAAGCTAAAGGAGTATAATATTGGGGGTCACGAATTTTCCCGGATTCTCAATTTGCCACAGACAATCTGGAAGGAAAATGACGTTTTGGCAACATTGACATTTTCAACATTTAAATGCCTTTTATTCAGATTTAGAAACTAGGTTTGAGAATGCCTTGACTATGGTAATACCACAGTAGGTAATGAATTCAGAGGATCACATTGAAAAAAATATGTCACATTACAATAGGAACTGATCAGAATAAGCACTAAAATCTTAAATAAAATTCTGAAACAGATGTCAACAATTTTGGATTCAAAAAGACAAACTTTTATGTGTCCCGAATTATGGTTGCCAATGTCCAAAACAAAAAAAGAAAATTAAACTAGACAAGATTGATGCCAAATGTTGAAAGTTTGTTATTGTAGCATCTGATTCATCCCTTCCATTAAAATCATTTGTTTGTTTAGTTATTTTATTAAAAATTAACTTTTAATTATCGTGGGCTTTTTAAGTTTTAAACACTAGACTTCATTACAGTTAGAAATTTATTTCTTTTAAAGTAGTAGTAGTAGTACCAGCTGTCAAAAAGTCAATTAACTTGATAAATTTTCAAAAATTCAATATTAATTAAGCAGGGGTCTACCTGAAACCAAAAAACATGGCAAGGGAAAAAAAAAAAAAAAAATTGGGAATCTCTGAAAAAGAATTTTTGCAAGAAATGCACAGATGATTCTTGAAAAGATTTTTTTAATACAAATGTATCAATTACATGTGTGGGAGATTTTTATTCACCACTGTACTTTCTTTCAAATCTTAACCCTTTTCTTCTTCCTTCCCTCAAAAATCAGGGGGTGAAATTTCCCCCTCTATTTTTCGTACCTGTGATATTTCCAGGCTGGAGTGTTTAAAAGTAATACGGTAAAAACTATCTATTTCTTATGGCCGGAATCATATTTATTTCTCACCAGATGGCAGTAACAGATTATTAATAACGTGTTTAGAGATAGTTATTTTATTTTAAACTAGATGTTAGCACAATCAAACACATATATTAGCAATATGTTTTTGTAACTGTAGCTCAGTTACTTACAGTTCCGCTCTTCGTGAGGACATGTGGGTTACATTCTGTGATAATATATATATATATTGTATACATTATGGAGTTAGTTTGCAAGTGAATTAGATTCTACTTTAAGTATACAGAGATCTAAGAGTGATTCTGAAATAACTGATTGTTTTGAAAGTTCGGTTAGTGAACCAGAGAGCAGTGATGGTGGATCTATACTGTTATTTAAGATATTGGCTTTTTTTTTATCTTGCAAGAAAAAATTACTAATATGTTTTTACATTACATAAGTGTAATAAAATTCTCCTTTAATGTTTATAACACATGTTTTTTAAATTTTTCATTTTGCTAAAAAACCAACATTCAATCATAACCCTAAATGTTGGCTTTTTTAAAATAATTAATTTTTTGTATTTCCGTCCAAAAATTAAACCAAAATTTAAAAATAAATACATATATTGAACATACACTTAGTTCATACAATTTTCTTGAATAAAAAAAAATAGCCACTTTTATGGCCATTTTCTTCAAAATTATGCAGCTGTTAAGGGGTTAAAGAATTATTGCATGCTTTTTACAGTTAGGCACTTCAAGTTAGTGTTTCAACACATATTTAAACTTGTGCTTGATTGAACATCTGGACACCTCCTCTTAGAAACTTTCGCTTTTATAGTAGCAATTTTCCTTTTATATCTATGATGTACTTCAAGCTTTTAATGAAAAGTTTTTACTTATAAATGGAAATAAAGTCAAGTGAAGCAAAATTTCTAATCTTAAAATATTTCTAGTGTTTTTTATAACAAATATTTAATGGAATTTTAAGGAATAGAACAGCACATAATACAGAACAGAAAACTTGAAAATAATCAAAACAAATGAAAAGTGGACATGGCAGTTTTATTTAGTTATTATTTATTAGTTAGCATGCATCAAAAATGGAGTTCACTAGCTTAACAACAGATACAGATATAACTCTGGAATTTTATACACATATTTAGAATTATTTTTAAGGTATTGTATGCACCAATAAAAAAAATTTAATGATTATGATGAACTTTTGGGAACCATGTAACCATAAAATATGTCAAATTAATGATGAGACCCGAGTTGACACCACACACACAAAATACTTTTTAAATATCTATATCACATCACATCACATCAACATGAGGACTCAACATCAACATGAGCCTCAGTGATGAACCTGTTAGAAACTATAGATTTAGAGAGACACATTGAAACATTTTAAAATAACTTTATTGTAACTTGGTTTAAAATATCGGCAGAGCAACTACAGGGGAAGAGTATAATAATAAATCACATCAACAGCATAACATAAACAGAAATTACATAAATAATACAACAAATTGGATTAAGTTTTTTAGATTTATAATTAGAACAAAAAGGGCCCAAACATGATGCCTGATATTTCTGTCCCCCAAATAACTGCAGCAATGTAAAACAGCTTCATAAGCATCTCAATGAATCTCAGGCTGGATAAACTGATTGTTAATTAACCTTGCATATTAGCAATGTATTATGCAAAGATTTTGAGCTTCAACATATTTAATAAAATTCACAACACAATGCTTCTTCATTGACATATTTATAATTCACAATCCAACTGAGACAATATCAGTTGCGAGCTTTATGGCATGTTATTACGGACTAAGAAAGGGCATTACTTACAAGGATTAAATAGAAAGATAGTATAATTATTAAAAATTTACTTTTAATAGAAATTACTTGAAATAGTGGCAGAAATAATACTTAGACTTTTAATTTTGGATACAAATACATATGAATCCTGATTTACTGAATTGATTTAAAAAAATTTGTGATTTAATCAATTATTCTCTTTTCCTGATTAAAACGAAGGCAAAAAACTCCTATTAACTAATAATAAATCTCAAATTTACAAATTATTCAAATAGCTGAAATTTTTTTTTTATTAGGTTGTATTAGAAAAAATTGGATTTTTTTCAAATTACATATTTGTTTTGTCTGAAACAAAAAGGCTCTTCTGGTAAGCAGCACATTTCAACGGGAAAGGGTGCAGACCATTAATGGATTGTACAGCAGCAGATGAGTGATTAGCGTAGCCTATTGTGCGAGTTTTAAATAGGACAGGAAATTCCTTTCTTATCTCACTCCACAGCATTAGGGATATTTTAAGATTTTAATGATTCTGATACATTTTTACAACCTATCCATGCAATTGAAGTTGAGGAAATTGTTGATTTGTCGGAGTTCGTGAATAGTGATTCTAATACAGAAATTGATAATGAAACAAACTCCCATTAAAATAGTTACATTTTCTAATGCTTTACATTCTTTGGAAATTGGGAAAAAGATGCAGTATTTTCGTTGCATAAAGTGGAAAATGAACTCTTTTGAGTCAGGGATAAAAAAGATTGTCAAACATCTATTAGTCAGTATTTTAAAATTTCCTATTAACAGTTGCATAATAATTCACCAATAGTATTTTTAGTTGCTGAATAAAAAGTGTGTAATTTCTAACTATGGATATATTTTGTGTAGTTGCTCATTATAGAATTTCCAAAAGGTAAGTGCAAAAAAAATTGTATTTTGTTTAGACTCCGATATAACAAATAATCACAAATTAACAAACAAAATGTTTGGTCTTGATGAGTTCATTAAATTGGGGCTTGACTAAGAGAAGCCCCAAAAAGGAAATACAAAGACCACAGTGAAATATTTTTAAGATATCGATTCTGATATTTTCAGAAAAGTTAAAACAGAAAAAAATATTGATAATATTCTTCCTAAAATAAAAACAGTGCTTAATTTTATTTAATGTTTCTGTTATTTTATAAATTAAATTATTACCAGTGGTCTGGAAACTGAGATATAAAACCATCCTTTAGAAGGTCTTCCACATTCTTATCTGTCTCAGTAACTAAATCCACATTAGTTGTTTTTATCTCTATACTTTTTTCTTTATCAATGGCTTGCCTAATGACCTGTAATGAAAGAGTTTTTTAAAATACATTTCTTAAAAATAAACTAAACTGAACTCCATGGCACAATAGCCCATGAAGGCCAAGGCCCACTGTGCCTATCTCAGTTTACGTGATCTTAGGCGCTGGGGTGCATGTGCAGATGTTTCGGTCAAATGGCCAATCTGATGCAAAATGCTCAGTTCCCAAGCAAGCTTGGTACTCATTTATTGACCCACTGAAGGGATGAAAGGCTGAGTCGACCTTGCCCAAACTGGAATTTGAATCCCAGACTTGTGGCGGCCTAGAAGTGCAATACACTACCACTCAGCCACTGGGCTTTAAAAATAAACTTCTGATGAAAAAAAAAATACATAGGAAATTAGATACTTTTCAATTAAATGGATATCACTTGGATTAAATGTAAATATTCATGCAACATTTGACAAGAGATAGGAATTGCAGGCATATTAATATACGTAACTTTCAAAATAGCCTTTTCTTCCTGCATATTTAGTACATTTCTTTCTCTGCACGTTTAACATAACATTTTTAGAAACGTAATGTTTGAAATATTTATTAATTTCTTTTACTTTTAAATTAATTTTTTCTGAAAATGCAACTCTAAAAATCAAAATGAATGACGAAAAAAAGATGGGTACTTACGTATTATCCCAATCTATTGACGACATATGAAACAAAGCACCTGGGTTACAAATTCACGGCGTATGACACATAGGAAATTGGGATTGCCAACCTGGCGAGTTATTAAAAGAGCGATTGTTGCGATAATATGCAAGTACCAAAAGATGCATTAAATGTATCCTAAGTGACTGTGTTAAAACAGATAAAGTCATGTAACACAATCCTACCAAAACTTATGATGAACAAAAACATGATCTAAATTATTTTTCTTTTTGTAGACAAATTTTCATCAAGAATCAATTACTAAAAGAAACCACATCAAACTAGCACCGGTAAGTCATGTACAAGCTATTTTTTTCTGCAATAAAATAATTACACTAAGGTCTTTCGCAAAGAATAAAGATTATCATCTTGTTAATTGAAAAATACCCTAAATCCATTAAATTGCAATATAAAATCGGTAACAATTTTTGATTAATGTTACTCTAACATTATACCCTTAATTCCTTTTTTTGATATGTAAAAAACTTAATAATTTCAAAATAACATTTAGATGTACGTAAAAGATGCTTACTATACCAGCTTCTTTAGCTAATTTCACCGCTAAATTGTAGCAGGCATCGATATTTACCACTGAACTCATGATAATAGAAAATACCCTTTTTAAATACTTTACAAAATGAGGAGGTACAAACGCTAACACACACAATTAATTTAACTCTTATACTGTTTAAAGGTTTTTATGAGATGCGGAAAAAAACAACAAATTTAATGCCCGCTTTTTATTTGTTTACAGCACGTGACTATCACGTTGGAAAATATCTAAATGAAGTGAATTCAAAAAGTTTTTCTTTCTTTTATTTTAGAAGGAAATAATGCGTCACCTTTTTTTAAAATTATATTATTTTTGTTAGATTAGATGGAATTTTTTCAGCTCATCAAATAAAATACAAATACAAATTCTATTTTGTTTATCATCCAAGCCGGGAAGTCTTCAATAACCGGGGTTTTTCTAACTTCAAAATGCGCCAAAACGCCAAACAGAGCTAGTATCATTCAAATGTGGCTGTCGTCTATTAGATCTTACTTCTGGCTAGATCACAGAATTGGAGCAACACGTAATTTAGAGTTAGAAATAGGTGGTGGAGTGTGGTTCTTCGGGAACTCTTCAGTATTCGAGGTTTTAACCATTTCAAAATACGCCAAGATCACCAAACAGGGCGAGTATCATTCAAATGTGGCTGTCCGTCTATTTGATCTTCTTACGTCTGTCTACGTTACAGAGCTAGAGAGTTGGAAGTTGTTCTCGGTTCTTCCGCAACATAAAAAAGTTCGAAATACAATTACACCTTTTACAGAGAATACATAAGAAAATGAATTTTAATGTCAGTTTTTGGCTTATTTCTGATTAAAACTTTTGATCTGTAGCTAGAATAATAATATGTGGTTGTCCGTCTATTAGACCTTCTTACGTCTGGCTATGTCACAAAGATAGAGTAAACGAGACAGAAATTGAGCGGTCTTATACGACATAAAATAGTCGGAAATACAATTACACCTTTTAAAAAGAATACATACAAAATGGATGTTTAATTTAAGTTTTGGGCTTGTTTTCGATTAGAAAATTTGAACTAGTCTTGGAATAATATTTTGAGTGTAGTTGAAAAAATTAAAATATCAGAAATTTATTTGGATATTAAACGCTCAAAAAAAAAAAGTTCTTTTGCATATATGATTCTTTTTTTAATTGATTCTTTTTTTTTTATTTAAACATACAATAGTAACTGAAGGAATATTATTTTGAATATTTTTCTATAAAACTATTTTCTACATATGATATATATTTTCATATATATTATTACTAGCTGGTATACCCGTTCTTCGCACGGGTGAACTGAAAAATTAAACAACACAGATTGAAGGATAAAGAAGTTTTTAATGATTTAATTTTACGTGAGTTGCAAATTAAACAAAAAAAACTGAACATATCTCAGTTGAACAAAAAAAAAGAAAGAAAAAAAAAACACCTTTGTTAAATTTTAAGTATGTAGATCTAATAGCAGATAAAAAGGATTTTATTATTATTATAATTATTTATAACTCCTCGTAACACTCTTGAGGGTCGATTTTTGAAAATACCTCCCTAAGCTGATCTCTGCTCAGCAAAAGTAACACATTGTTAAAAGTTTTGTGTAATGAACGCTTAAAATAGTGTAAATTATTTATATCTGAAAGTGTAATACATTAATATTACTTTATGTTTTATTTATTTTATGTTAAAATTGTAATATTCGCAAGCAACGTCGTTTCTTAAATTGTAATGGCGATTCAATGAAAAACATAGCCAAATGCTAAAGATAGAGTCAAGTTGTCAAATGTCTAGCTACTTTCATAGCTCGAGCTTTATTAGAGCTTCGTAAAACCCGCCGTGTAGAGGAGCGATGCACGTTAATACTTTATATACCGCATAATGATTTACTACAGTTTTTTCATACAATAATTTTTTTTTGGATGACTACATTGAAAATTAAAGTATATACATAAACACAATATCCCACTTTGGGAAATTTAATCCGTTAGAGCTAATAAATTAATTAAAGATATTCCACTGTAAAATTAACTATATACACAGTTCACTTAAAATAAATAGTCAAATCATTTTCTAAGGTCTTCATTAACATACAAAAATATAAGACACTTCAATTTTGACATAAACTATTTTTTCGGAACAAAAATAATAATCTTTGCAATCCGATGAAAACGCCGACAGCTGAAAACGCAATATCTTCTACAAAATTATTCGCCTTACCCGCTAAAATACTCATCATAGAACCCGTGCTGCCATATATTTTGGAAGAGTGGATTTCAAAGAATATTCCTGCTAAGTATTGGTAGAATATTCCTTCTAAGTTGGTGTGGTAGTTAGGAGAAGGGGGTGCCAGCTCAGGTGTCGTTCACGTCACTTGACCATGGTTCAAAATTACGTGGTCCATTGCCAATAGCCCTCGTGTAGCTGAACAGTACGACGTTAATATTCACTCACTCACTCCAAAAAATACAATACAGTAGTTATTATTTTTATGCTTAATAAATGAAATATAATTAACGTTATAATTATATCTAACGTTATAATTATATTAACGTGTATTATAGCTTTATAATTTACTACTAACCACAAACAAATTATGTAGTGTGAAAGACAAAGTTTATTTACTTTAATTACCAGAAGCGATAAAAGTATTTATTTTGATATAAGCGTTAATTTCTTATGGTTCACACATGAAAAAAACCAATAGTAGCCATTCAAATAAAGAGAGATTTAAAACAACCTCTCCCTTCAAAGCTTTGTTTTATTCTGACATAAAAAAATAGGGATTACGCTGAGCATAGGAATAAATTAGAAGTCAGGGCCTTGCGTAGACAAAACAAATTTTTTTTTTTCATGAATAAAAGATAGATATTGTTGTTGTGGTCTTTTTTGCAGCCCACGTCATAATTGCTTGCAGATGGCAGTATTTTTTCCTACTTACTTGACAAATATCGTTACATTTTGGACACTTCACACAATTTCTTTATAAATTATAGCCTATGCTATAAATTATAGCCTATGTGTTATTCTGATATATAAGCTATATTACTGTAAAGTTTCATTAAAATTCATTCAGTTGTTTTTGCGTGAAAGACGGACAAACATCCTCACAAACTTTCGCATTTATAATATATATCTAGATTACTATAAAAATTCTTAATATTTCTATCCTCATAAAAAATATAATCATTTTTTTAAGATTTACAAAAATCAAATCCTGGAAACGCTAATCTGAGATAAAACTTGAATAATGACCAACAGTTGTTTGAATTTACTTTGCATAATTTATCTGTAAACAAGCACAAAGAACTACTTATGGGATGTTCTTCAGAAACTTGATACTGTGTTATAGTTATATTAAATCAAAATGTTAGAAAATTCGGAGTAAGAAAAATTTTCATTATTTTTAAGTAGTTTGTCATATTCTTACATTAAATGCACTCTGATGTTAAAAAATGGCAAAATAAAATATTTTTTATAATAAAATTAACTATAGTAAAATCGTCCCTTCATTTATCCTATACAACATGAAAAATTAGAATACACATTTCCTAAATTTAATAATTAAAAATTAACGAATAGCAATCAAAAAGGTTTATTAAGGTATCCGACAACGTTCGGAACCGTGATTTTAAAAAAGCGCATAAATGGATAATTTGCAAGATATTCAGTGTCACTTGGATTAGAATACATGTATAAAATTGTTTTAAGGACATTTTGACAAAAAAATTTATTTAAATACAATATTTCGGCTAAAAATTAACTTAGAATAACCTTTTTTCAAAATGATCTCCTTTTGTGAAAAATGCTTCTAATAAAATTTTGCTTGTATATAGCTCAAACCTCTGTACAGAGGCTCAACTATGATTTTTGAAAAATTCACATTATTTTCAGAGTTACAACCCATTGAAATAATTATTGGCGTTTTTTTTCTTAAAATTTCTCCTCTCTGTTGTCGTAAAACATGGATAAACCCACTTCTAAATTATATATTTCAAAAATTCTAGTTGAGCCTCTGTACAGAGTTCTAAGCTATATACAGGCAAAATATTATTGTAATAGAAGGATTTTTCACAAAAGGAGAATATTTTGAAAATGGGTCATTCTATGTTCATTTTTTGTCAAAATATTGTACTTAAATAATTTTTTATTGTAATACTATTCTTAAAACAATTTTATATACATTTTCTAATCTAAGTGACACTAAATATCAGAAATATTATCCATTTATACGCTTTTGCAAAATCACG
>BMAV01010024.1:740302-761936 GCA_019973955.1 Trichonephila inaurata madagascariensis | reverse complement strand
ATATATATATATATATATATATATATATATATATATATACATAGAATATGAATAAAATAAGTAATTCAAGAGAATATATCCTACTAAACAAAGATTGGAGAACAGAATTTACAAGAATATGAAATATGCAGCAACTAAAAAATGCAAAGAAAGAAAGTAATGAAACTAAAATGGATAAGTATTATGATTTCTAAAGCTTTCGCTGATTTAGGACAGTGAAATAGGGTTAAGCATTGCTTTGTAGATCCCGACCTTACCCTACAGCAGAAACTTTCGACATTAGAAAAACAAAACCTTATTGAAACTGAGGCGAACATCCATGGAATTCTTTCTTTTTATTTTGTTGTTTTGGGGGAAACACAAAGCAATAAAATAAAAAGAATGGATGAATATTAAACATAGAATTTTCCACAATGGAGATAATTACAAAAATAATTAAAACCAGAAAAAAACCTATATTTGTGCTAACCAAATAAATTTATGAGACTAATTAAGCACTACTAAGGTCTCACAGTGCGGTAAGACGTGTTTAATGTGCATTAAAAAAAACAGTGGCACCAACTAGATAGTTTTTTCGCAACTATACAAAGCGTTAAGTATATTAAAAATAAAGTAAAAATAAAAATAAAGAGATTTCTTAAATGGCTAAAATAATTTTGAAATATTTAAATGATTTAAAAAATGAATTTAACCGGATAGCCCTAATCAAGGCAATATTGAAAGAATTTTTTTATAATTAGTATGTATTAATTCATTGTTAGAAACTAAACCATTATTTCTTTTTATAAAATTTAGAATAATATTTCTAAAAATAGACGTGTGTAGGTCCCCACACCAGAATGGCATTTATATAACGTTTAATTTAAAAGAGTCTATTATCAAAATTATTAATTATTAGAAAATTATTCTTAATTTTTAACTGAATGTCAAAAAAGTTTACTGTTTTTTTATTGTAATTGGTAAGTTAAAATACTGTGGATAATAATTAAAATTAGGAACATAATATACTTTATTGTTAAAGATAATTAAGTCATCTATGCATCTAAATAAGTAACAAGAGTCGTTTTCAAAATTTTCATTTTCATAATGGTGTGAATCAGCGTTTCTCAAACTGTGGGGTGCGCCCCCCTTGGGGGGCATGGCATCACTACTAGGGGGACGCGAGCATATGGAAAAGTCGTCAGCAAAATATTATTTAAATTTTTTTTTTAATTTACTGAAAATAAACCAGCAAAATACGTTCTTACGTAATACAAAATAAAATACATATTTAAACTGATATAATTTACTTATAAATGTATCAGTGCTACACAATATATTTTATAATTAATTTAACAAAATACTAAGTTAAGAACAAGTTTAATAATTACCAGTGACCTCATGGGATTGTCATATCTAAAATGATATACAAAAATTAACACATATTTTGATAATTTTTTTGTACGGTTTATGAATAATCCCTTAACTGCCGATTAAAAGTTACGCGATTCACTTCCCAATGCCAACCGTTCTCTAAGTAGGGGAGCGTATATGGTGTATTGGGGGGGGAGGAATAATAAAGCAAATAATCTGAAATAAATAAATCCTTCGCAAACATCGTCAATCCTTTTCCACTGTCAGGTCCTTTTATTGCATTTCAAAGCTTTCGTAATAATTTTATGGATATATGGCAGTGCTCAGAAAAGATCGTACTTCGGAAATGCGTATATATACGTCCGAGGAAATTAACGCTTTGGCGAAACGTTTATATACACAGGTGGCACTTCAGAGGTTTAAGTCGGATGGTAGTCTTAGCATGAAAGTATAGTATTATTGAATTCAATACATTGTTTTTGTATGGGGGGGGGCGATGAAATGTATGACTGAATATTGGGTCGCTAGTACTGAAAGTTTGAGAAACACTGGTGTAAATAAATATTAGCCGAACAGTTATTCGTTCGCCCATCTTGCGTCAGTCCTTAAATTTGCTGATAACAAGAAATATTACGAAAAATATAAACTTCACTCAATACTAATTGAATAATGGTAATATATTTATCATGTTTAATCCATGTAAAGAATATTTATTATAAGCTATTTTAAGAATCTTAATCATGTCTCTTATATCAATGGAATTGAATATATATATATATATATATATATTTAACTCCATTGATATTCTATTATTTTATGATTTTCTTTTTCTTATACGAAGGTACATTCGAATAGAAAAACATAAGGAATATTTAAATTAAAAAAATACACAACATATACAAATAAAATTAGTGTTTTAAGGCACTTATTGGCAACGGTGATTTTGTCTTCCATCTTTTCGATTTTCTCTCGCTTTGCCATTGATACTGAGTTCAATATGAATTCTACCAATGCCACAGAGAGCTTGAAAATCGATTTGATTTAAATTGTATTGAATCATTTCTCTTAAAGTATTTATAAGTACTTATCTATTTAAATTCAGAGCAGAAATATTATCTTTTCGACTTAAATCTCTACGAATTGTTTGAAATATTCCAAAAGGCGTGAGACTAATCTTTTATTAGTAGGGTACTGAGATCTAATTTTGTGTACTGATCGCATCTGTTCAAAATCGTTTATATGCCTTGACGGGAATCATTGCGTGAGATGGCATGCTGTGTCTCATACGAAGACTTGCTAACAATCAGCGGAACTAAATATTCAACTTTCCAGAAAGCTACAAGAGCTGCAAGTTTATCAAAATCTAAGGATTATCAATGAAGTGTTGGACGATGCAGCTTCAGTGACGAATTTAACTGAAGAGGAGTGTCAAGAACGAATGTTACGAAAAAACAAACAAATAAATAGAACTACATAATACATGTGAATTACAGTTTTACAATTTGAGAAATAAGTATAAACAGTTGCATGACTCGTACAAAGGGGTTGGGTCCACCGTCAAGTGGACAGGCGGTGGTACCCCCTCCCCTAGTTGTTATACATTAAAATCCGGTGTATAATGCACACCTAAACATTCTGGCTGCAATTTTTAATTTTTAGTTACATTCGCCGTATAACGCGCACCCCGTTTTCCTCGGAGGAACCTGAAATGTACGTGTGCAATGCGCGTATTCTTTGAAGTCCTTTATTCGAAATATTATTCTAAATTTCAGAAAAAATTAGTGTACTTCTAGAGCCACAACCATTGAAGTTCATAAGGAATGTCCTTTCTTTTAAATCACTGGTGGACAAATTTTTCTAGGGTACGGGCTACTTTAAATTTTTTCATGGTGTTGTGGCACTCCCCTCCCCCCTCAGTTGCGTCGGTGTGGTGAGCTAAGAAAAAGGTCTACAATATTTATTATAACTTAATAATAATAAATAGGGAATATCTACTTTTATACATATATAGCTGCAATATAAAATATACTTACACTTTTAAGATCGCGTTTAAAGCAAAACACAAGATGCAAACATAATAATAGCCACAAATATAATATCAAATGATGCATTTGTTACGAAATAATTCAAAATACATTAAAAAATTGAAAATTTTCATCTAAAATTAGCTCTCATAGTTATAATCAGTAGAAGGCTTAATTTGCATACTGTCAGCCAATCTTGGATATTTCGATATATATTTACTAACTGATAATCTTCAGGTGGTCACCTCCAAATGTCTTGGCGGTCCACTGGTTGATCGCTATGGTATTCGATAAACGCTATTCCGATCTATGTAGAAGTCTAATTTTTTTCTATGTGATTATCCCTTTCTTTATTTTTAAGGCTCTCATTTTTATACCCGGCGAATAAAGCGCACCCTTGAATTTCGATCTTTTTTGTGTTGAGAGTGTGCGCTATACACCGGATTTTACGGTAATTAAAATTATCACAACTTTATTCCCCATGATATCTCTCTCTTTCTCTTTCACACATACACACACTCGTAGTTAACAAGATTTACTATCAAACTATTCATGTATACATGTTGCCTTATTTTCTTAAAAAATAAGTTAAAAAGTATTGATTTAAGGCACATCACAGGGCTTACTTTTGAGTCTAAAAAGAATTCTACGAATAAATAGATTTTGCTTTGAAGAGAAAAAAACTCCGAATATATTAAGAGCCTTACACTTATCTAATCATAATCAGTTGTTTGTATAAGTGCTTAAAGATTTTTTTTTTTTGGAGAAAAGGAAAAAAAAGGCTATTGTATAAAAATCGTTTTTATCTTAAGTCGGCTTAGATATTTAAAAAATTTTTAGCTTTGAAACGCTCTCAGAATTTTGTTCTTAAAAATGCCAAAACTCTAGTTAATTTTTACTTATCCGTAGAGAGATTCATCAGTGGATTCACGCATGTGTACATATACTGACCACTCGTGGAATATACGGGGTGTGCGAAAAGTATGGCAACACTTTCAAATTTTTATTAAATATAAACGAAGACATTCACTTCCAGTATTTTATGTTCCAAAAGTTTTTTTTACAATATTTTATTGTACTACTTCAATGTGTGTATCATTGGCCGCGCGTAACATTTCGAGTCTATCCGAATAACATCCTCTCAGCTGCTTCTAGGGCGGCCATATTTTATTTTTGACAATACGCTGCCTATTATCATAAATCTTTCATGTCAATTATAAAGTTGTGCATCTCGAAGATGGATTTCGTTTACAGGTACTCCGGAATTTAAGCTATACAAATATTGGATATATAAATTCCACAAACCATGCTACAACTTGCACTTGTTCTTGCAGAGATTTTGTATGGTATACATATTTACTTATTTTGACATACCTACGAAAAATTCACGAAGGTAATGCGGAAGCACAAAGAGGAATCAAGCGCGCGCGCTTATCTCTCTCTCTCATGCTGCTACATAACATATTTATAATTCTCTGTTCAGTGGGATAAAGAAAGTAAACAACTAATTAAGATTAATACGGAACAAACTATATATATAACAAGTAATATAAAGTTTTTTTAAATTCAATTCCTACTAAGAAACAACAAAGAAAAAAATTTTTTAGTAACTTTTTATCAAATAATTATAATTAATTTAAATATGTATATACATATGACAGAATCACAATATTAAAAGGCAATTAATTTCTATTAATCATCATTAAAATATCGTATTGTCATCCAAAACAATCGTGTGTATAAAATTTCAGTTCAACTGAATGCTTTAAAACATGAAAAAAAAAGTCTTTTAAAGTTTTGACCCAAGTCGCGCTAAAAAGGAAGCCACCGTGACTCTCGGTATCTGTAATTCTTTAAATAATTAATTTCAGTCAATTAATTTTAATTAACTATAATTAAATTGTCGTATTGACACCCAAAACAATCGTGTATAGAAAATTTCAGCTCAAATGAGTGCCTTAAAATGTGAAAAAAAACCCCTTTAAAGTTTTGATACAAGTCGCCAAAAGGGGTCGCTAAATCGCCAAAAATGATGCCAACGTGGCTGTATCAGTAATTCTTTGAATAGTTAGTTTTAATCCATTAATTTTTATTAATTATAATTAAATTACCGTATTGTCATCAAAAATAATCATGTATTTAAAATTTCAGCTCAATGGAGCGCTTTAAAATGTATTTTATTAACGATTAACGATTCTTTTAAAATAACCTTTTATCTTAGACTTTTCAATATGCTCCCCCCCCCCCCTTGTAGGATCATCACGCCCCTCGAGGGAAGCGCGCCCCATAGTTTGAGAAACGTTCACTTGCATATATGCAGGATTAAAAATACATTTCTATAATATTCCCACATCATATAGTTCTTAATGCCAAACTTAATAATAATGCTTGATTGTCGTTTACAATGAAACGAAAATTTAATTGAAATCAATTGCAGTATCACCTATCTCCATTTACAATCAATATTTTATATTTCCTAGAGAATGCATTGACATGCATATTTGCAAATGAATATTGAGCAAGTATATCCCTTTGAAGGCGAATAGAAAAGTGGAAACTATTTTAAGGTTCAAAATTCGAAACGATGTCACTAGGGAGAATTTATTCCACCAGAGTATGAGGCCCTGGTAGCCCAGTGATCAAGGTAACGGACTGGTACTCAAGGTCGAGCTTAGTACTGCTGAAGACCTGCCGTGTAGGGGGGGGGAAGAGATGCACGTTAAATTTCTGGAAGTTCAAAAGCCCTCCCGTTAGTGTGGTGTAGAAATTGAGAGGGGGTGCCAGCTCAGATGTCCCCATCACTTCACATGGTTTAAAATGACGCTGTCGTCACCAGTAGTCCTAGTTTATCTTCAAAGTGCCCTGTTAAGGTACAATCAATCAGTATCACATGATAGCTGCGTGGTCATGTTCGCGAACTCGTGACCTACATTTTTATTTTTTTGCACGTTAAATCTGCCGAGCTCATGTTTGTCACGATGGTGTGGTGTGGAAGTTTGGAGAAGGGAGTGCCAGCTCAAAAGTCGCTCCCTCACTTGAACGAGGTTAGAAATTTCAAAGTCCGTCACCAATAGCCCTCGTGTAGCTTCAAAAGGTGACCTTAATAAACAATGAATAAATCAACGTGCCCTCCATACGTAGGTTTGAGGTAGAGTTTATCATTACATCCAAGCGTAAGCTGTTTCCTGCCATGTCTACCTCATTAGATTGGATAAAACGCATGGGTGGCTCTAGGAAAGTGTAAATTTATTCAATTATCCTGACTCTGTTTAATAACTGCGTTCAATAAGAAACTAATTATTTAGTGTTCGCTCTCAAAAGGGAGTCAATATTCCTAACTGTTTCTACATAAATAGCACAGTACAGTGTATTGAAATGGGCTATTCAATCGATGACAAACTGAATATAATTATATACATAGAATGTTCTCACTCACTTTCGTGATCATGAATCCATCACTCCTAACGGATATCCTAGGATGGGTGTCGAATCATTCTTGTCCACTCTTCCCCTCAGTGATTCCTAGGAATCACTTTTATGAGAGATTATCATACATCAATGACCTGAATCTGCTGTCTTTCTATCTCAGTATCAGAAATAGATACTGAAACTTTCATGTGTTATTGTTTTCTATAAGGATAATTAACAATGTTTATCAAATAGATAAATTGTATAGTTGATTGTGTATTCTTGATTATTCAAATAGTATTGATTATATAAAAATATAAATATAACCATTTCTTTTCCTTTTACATACGTTTATTAGAAATATCGATGTTCACAACATGGGATTATATTATACATAGCATTGTGGTAGAAGATTTCATACAGTCTCATTCTATTTATAAATGATTGTTATTTGTTTAAATTACAATTATTATGAATTTTAAAAGATGGTTATTGTTTGCTTAATTGAGATTAAAAGAATCAAGTTTTTTACCAAGCTTACATAGCCTTTTTCTGTGAAACTTGTTAGTGTTTTAAATGCCCGACTTAAAAACAGGTATCATGTAAGGTGAAAGAGAGAGGAAGAATATTAAAAATATAATAAAAAATCCCTATCTATCCCTAAAGAAAGTCATTTTAAGAAATTCTATCTTAATTAGAAAATGCTTTCAAATTAGAATGACAGTACTTTATTAAATATTTACGTCTAAATGCTTGCGCAGAAATATTCCGATTTTTTAAAATTCAGTTAAACAGTTTCATCGTTGTTTTCTAAAAGGATTTGAAATGAGATGATTCGGTTTCAGTTTCAAAATTCAGTTTTATTTCAGAAAACGAAGTATGATTATTGTATCCTCTACGAAATTAACACCGGAAAAATGCTCCTTTGTGCAGAATGAATGTGTAATTCAGATTGGTTATTGGATGAAACAAGCAGGTGAAAGTATAATCAAAGTCTCTCTGTAAGTGCCTTGGGTACGCATACATTTGTTACACTGTTACGGCTCTTTTCCGAAAATTAACCTCACAAAACACATTGGATTCATACTTATTATTTATTAATACCGTAAAATCCGGTGTCTAATGCGCACTTTTAACACAAAAAATAAGATCGTAATTTACGGGTACGCGTTATACGCCGAGAGAATAAAAAGGAGAGCTTTAAAATAAAAAAACGATGATTATAGAAAAAAAAATTAGACTTCTAAATAGATTGAAATGCTGTTTATTTAAAAGAAATGGCAGTCTCCATGAACTTAAAGGGTTGTAGTTCTAGAAATATACTAATTTTTCTTAAGCTTGGAACAATACAGTGGTGGCCAAAATTGTGGACACTTTTTTAAATTGTCATGTTTTTTAAGTTTGTATATATGCTTTTAGAAAGTTTTACGTTGCACAAAATGCTAAGTATTTTATATCATTTTAAAGAGAATTTAATACTGAATTCAATATAAAAAAAAAGAAAATTCAAATATTTGCAATGCAAAAAAAAGTTATGCTGCAATAACTGTCGATATACATTGGATAATGATGATGGTAGTGAGTTATCAGAGCTTAGTGAAGCTGCATTTATTCTTTATTATAGCTTTAAATCGATGTTTTATTGAGCTGAAAATAGTTTGCAACTATTTCTTCGTTATTACATGATGCCAAGAAACAATTATATCCTCAATTAGTTCCTTTTTATTTCATGGGTACCTCATTCGTACAAGAGTCTTCAAACGGTGCCGCAAGTTTTCTATAGGATTGGACTGTTTCCTGGCCAGGATAACAATGATATTTAGTCAAAAAGCAATGACATCAAATAAAAGAGATAAAAGAGTAGATTGAACACATGTGTGACGAGAAAGGGGTATTTCCTTTAAAAATATTGCATAATAGGTGGGTAGTTCAGTGACTACATTTGCAGACTGAACGTTTTGTTTAAGATGTCAGGAGACAAATTCAATTAAAAAAAGCAGGAAAAGTCCGAAAAAGGTGTACCACATCTGTTGATGATGGAAGAATAAACATACTATGTTTCAGAGATAAAAGAATTTCATGGATATCTATCAGAAGTGATCTGAGTGTGATGTTGGTGTTTCTGTTGTTCAAAAACAACCCGGAGTAGATTAGCAAATGTAAGACTAAAAGGTAGAATTCCACGAAAAAAGCCCTATCTCAATTTACAGCAGCCCTAAAAGGAACTACAGGGGGCAATGGGACACATTAATTAGACAAATAATCATTTTTCAGAATTTATATGAATGGAGGAAACTAAAATATCGTTTTTCAGTAGTGATAGCCTAAAATATGTAAGACGTAGAAACCAGAAACGCTACATCCTGACTGCATCCAGGAAACTGTGAAGTACTAAAATAGTTTTATTATTTAGTCATGCATATCAACAGATGGTATTGGTCACCTTCATATCATCCATGAAACATTGAATGTCATAAAATACATTGAAACAGTTCTAGAACCCAAACTTTTGCCTTCCAACTGGGATCTATTTACCAACAATGCTTCATTTTTTTGTCAGCAAGATTGTGCTCCTCGTCACACAGTAAAGTAATTGAAAGACTGGTAGCATTCTAAGATCATTGCGTTGTTGTGCTTGCTAGGGAACAGTCTTGACCTCGATCCTATCGAAAACTTGTGGCACCATTTGAAAACTCTTATCCGAATGAGGTACACATGAAATAAAAAGGAACTAATTGAGGATATAATTGTTTCTTGGCATCATGTAATAACGAAGAAAGAGCTGCAAACTATTTTCAGCTCAATGAAACATCGATTTGAAGCTTTAATAAAGAATAAACGCAACTTTACTAAGCTCTGATGACACACTGCTATCATCATTAATCAATATCTATCGACAGTTATCGCAGCATAACATTTTTTGCGTTGCAAATGTTTGAATTTTCTTTTTTGTATTGAATTTAGTATTAAATTCTCTTTAAAATGATATAAAATATTTAGCATTTTGTGCTGCTTAAAATGTTCTATAAGCATACAAACTTAAAAAAAACAATTTAAAAATGGTGTCCATAATTTTGGCCACCACTGTACTTCGAATAATTGACTTAAAAACATAAGAGCATTACACACGTATATTTCAGGTTCTTCGTAAAATAGGGGGTGCGAGTTATACGGCGAGAGAATATACCATAACATTAAAAAGTGCAACTTGAAAGTATAGGTGCGTGTTATACGGTGATGAGCGTTGTACGCCGGATTTTACGGTACTTAAACCTTATAGAATTTGAAGCAAAAATTAGAAAAAAATTGCAAAATTTAATACATATTATAAAACATTATTAATGAAAATTTTTTTTGTATCTTTTTAAAATATGCTTTGAAGATTTTTATGAATGCATCTTTTTGAATCCCCTAAAAAGTGAGCAACCTTCAGTTTCTTTCACTGGCGTACGTAAAAGGGGGGCACGGGGGCTCTAACCCCTTCCATAGACCAATCAGTTTTTAATTTTATGAAAAATGTAGATTTCTTGCCGCTCTTTCGCTTACATGTTTCATGAAACAACCCCCTCCCATAAAAGAAATCTGTATACGTCACTTGGCTTCTTCAAGATCTTGTCATCTCTTATTGTGAAGTTAGTGGAAAATCAGAGAAGGGATAGATTCTTGATTTCTTTCTCACTCTCTCCAGAAATCGTTTTCTAGAATTTCTCTTTGTTTCCCTGGTTACCCTTTGATAGGCTGCAGTCGTATTTTTGTGGCAAAAATAAAATGATTTCCAGAAAATAGATGCAATTTTTTTTTTCTTTTTCGAATACCGGGGAAGTATCATCGCATTAAATGGGTTTTCACGTAACCAAAAGTTACCTTAGTCGATACCAATGTCATAAACCTTGTAACACATAATGCTTACACCCAGTTAAATTCAAGATTTAAACTGTAATTATATGTCTTTGAAGAAAAGAGCAAATTTCCTCTAGATTTTGTAGCTTCAAAAATACGGGCACTTTAATAAAAACAGATAAAAAAAAATAAATAAAAAAAACGGCACGCAATTATGAAAGTTATGAAGAATTTTTATGTCTATACTTAAAATAAGTAACATTAATTTTTTTTAAGTCAGTTCCTACTTTAATCAACAAAGGAAAATTTTATTTTAGCTACTTCTTATGAAATAGTTACAATTAATATAAATATGTATATACATAGGACAGAATCACAACATTAAGTGGTGATTAATTTTCATTAATTATCATTAAAGTATCGTATTGTCATCCCAAACCATCGTGTATATAAAATTTCAGCTCAAATGAATGCTTTAAAACGTGAAAAAAAAACAACCTTTTCAAGTTTTGTCACAAGTCGCCAAAAGGGTCGCTAAGTCGTCAAAAATGATGCCAACGTGGCTGTATTTGTAATTCTTTGAATAGTTAGCTTTAATCAATTAATTTTTATTAATTATAATTAAATTATTGTATTGTCATCCAAAATAATCATGTATATAAAATTTCAGCTCAATGAAGCGCTTTAAAATATATTTAATTAACGACTGAAAATTCCACCAAGATAAATAAATAAACAAATATATAGAGTGTGAACTAATAGTACGAATTGAAAAAAAGCATTCACGAAAATGTTTCTTTTTAATATTTTTGATGATTTAATTTTTTAGAAATTTTTTCTTACTCCGAATAAGTATTGTCTAAGGCATCAAGAACTGTGCTCGAGATTTTTTTCACAATCAAAGCTAATACTTTTCTCACCCTATAAAGGGTAATTCAATAACAGACCAACAAACTTACAGGGTGTGTAGGAGATGCATAGACGACTCAAAATCACATGGGAATGTAGGATCGCAAATGCCGTAATTTCGAGCTAGGATGCTCACGGAAGCTAAGGAAAAGAACTAAAACAGCAGTATATTAATGGAAACATTTTATTGAATGCTTGTGCTACAACAGATGCTCAAAATTATGACCGGAAGTCTCCTGACAGGCCTGACAGAGGCGAATTTCTTGCGTTCTGGAAGATTACTGGCATGTCACATATCCTATCGGCAGCTACAGATATTCGAGAGTGAGGTCTTCAACTGAAGTAACAAGCGTCTTGTACACCAAACTCTTTATGTAGTTACAGCAAAAGCTCATGCACTTTCAAACACCTGTTGTAGTACAATCTTCAAGTAAAATGTTTTCTGTGTCCTATCAATGTGTTGTTTCTTTTCTTTTTCTCTTTTTCTTTGCACCATAGCTCGTAGCCACGGCATTTGCGACTCTGCATTCCTATGTGACTCCGAATCGTCTCTGTACCCCCTAAACATCCTGCAAGTTTGTCAGTTTGGAAGCGAAATTATGGAACTTATGACTTTTAGAGTTCCTTTTAAACGCAATTCCTTTCATGTAACTAAATTTTGAATATGAAATTAAATAACAAATTGAATTTTTTCTAATCATAACTTAAAGTTTTATGTTTATACAAATCTTGAATACAAATCTTCGCTTGATTTTCAATTCTGAAAAAAATAGCAACGAATTTTTTTTTTAATTATGAAGAAATTTAAAATGTTCGTTTACGATATTATAAAGGGTATCCCAAAGTTCACGCAAGGTTTGAATTTATTTGAAGGATAAATGCTAATGCATCACATCACAGGTAGCGATTCAGGATTATTAAAAATGGTGTTCTATACTAAAGAACAATTTGTTCCCATTGTCGAATAATATTTTAAATCGTACTAGTTATGTAATTTCTAGTTTGGGTGGTTAGAATTTGTCATCTATTGGTCGTGTAATTTAGCAATGTTTGGGAATTTTTGAAGTGTAAGATTCAGTGTCAACGAGCCTACGACCATTCACGTCTTGAAGAAGAAAATTGAGCCCTGTATCAACGAAATACAGACACATTTATGCGAAATGGCCATGGAAAATTTCAGCTAAAGAATGGATATTGAGCCAGCAAAACCGTATAGCGTTACCCTATATGCTACATTTACATTCTATAGCCCTATATAGTATACTTTATGAATCAATAAAAAAATTACAATTTTTAATTTGAAAAGTGTGATTTTTATGAAAATTATACATCTCGCGAGAATTTTGGGATACTCTCTGATTTCACACAGCTCTTGGATAACTATTTATTTCAGTATGAAAATCATCAAAAAAATAAAATGGTATATTCTTTTACAATTCAATAACAAAAGGGTCCGTAATGATTTCGAGTCTCTTTCACATAAAATAAGGGCGTAACTTCGCCCGCTAGAGAAAAGTCCTATTCCAATCGTGAGTAAAAATGGTTCACTCTCGGTAATTCCACACCGAGTCTGAGTGAGTTCGCTGGCTCCAACTTCGCCGTGCTCTTTCACACTCTCTTCCGTTCCCTGATCTTCCAAGCCAGGAGACCGCTGTACTTCGCGGGCTCGTTATCGCTTTTTTCTCTCGCTCAAGGGACTTCCAAACGGATCCTTTCAAAATCCAGTCTCCCCTCCGGACTCTCTCGCCCTTCTTATATCCTCTCTATTTCTCCTAGTCATCCTTCTCTGATCTCTGAACCCCACTTGTTCTTTTGCCGCCTTCCGATCTCGGCTCCCTTGATCTCTTACCCTTCTGCCGCGCCAAATCGGTCTCATTTCCTGTTCTTTCGTCCAAGAGACGCCGAGGCTGGGTGCACATTCGTACGTTCTCAGACACGTCGTCGTCACCGAATTGAGGGAAAATGCAAACACAATATTAAGGTGCCTCTTTTTGACAGTCCGGTCAGCTCGGGAAAAAGGTTCCGAAACTCGACCACCCAGTTACGAAATTCCTTCCCAGCAATTAGGGAAATTCCTGGAATTTTCGCAATGTCTGTCGGCAAGGGGAAAGGGATCTGTTAGCAAATAGGGAGGAGAGATTGGGCTTCATCACACTGTATTGAATATTGTAGTGAAAATCTTATTTTTATAATGAATCCTAAGTGTTAATTATATTAAAAAAAATTCTGACTATCTATAATTTTACAATCAAGGAAGGAAATTTTCTGATAAATATTAGGTGCTGAGTATTTCCAATTCTGTCAGTAGTTTAATTTTTCAATTAAATTCTTGAAGAAAAAATTGTGAATTATTTATCAAAGATTGAAGGAAAAAACCGGTACATAATTCATCCATCACTTTTATTCGTAGTATATGCATACATCTTTGAACTATTTGCAAATTTGTTTCGGCAGTTTTATTTTGATAAATATAAGTAACATTGAAGTCTTAAAATCCGATATTATAGTGCTTTCGATACATATATTGCATTCGATAAAATTACTTTCATAACATCGTATGTGAATATTGAGAGAAATAAAAATAGCTGCAATACGGAATGGAAAGTTTTCATAAGATGTTCTAATCTTCAAAGCATGTTTCATCAAGAGATTTGTTTTGGGTATGTCATCTTCTAACAAAATGCAAAGATTCCCCAAATAACTTTAAAAAACGGGACGTTAGAATTCCATTCAAAGCAATATTTTGTAGGAAAAAAGAAAATCAGATCAACTTTGGAGATTCATAGGTATTGTATTTATTACAACTAGAAATAATTCTTTCATCTGTTATGCTCATCGAGCTGCAAAATAATGACCTTCCTAGTATTTGTCTTCACTAGAACTGGAAAGCATAATTGTTCTTTATATTAAAATAATGAAAGCTTTAGTCCTTTATAAAAAAAGGATTTTTAAAGGACATTGGTTTCCTTATTTACAATTAATGATTTCCAGTGTTTGCTGCATGAAATAATGCTTATTCAAATGCATAAAAGAAATATTTTTTATTTTTATGTTGAAAAATTATTTCAATGGTAGAAGCTCAATTCAGCGGTAATAAAAATTTAGCATTTTTAAAAATATGAATTAAGCTTTTTTTTATAAAGTGATAATTCTTTGCTGAAAGGTATTGTTTATTATGCGTTTGACATTGGTCCTAGTTCAGTAATGGTTTGAAGAGAAACGTTTTTTCCCATTGGGGTTTCATTTTAGCAACTTAGCCTTTGCAGACTTGGCAAGTCCACAAATGTGAAAGGCATTTCATGGTGGCACCATCTAGCGACGGCCTTGTTCCCAAATTTGGACGCTTGAATTAATTTTTTAATTCAAGCTCTCGTCAGATGCTAAATATTGCCGTGATTTAATTTTACCGAGACTACCAGAGCCACATTGATACTCAAGGGAATCTTTTACATGCCACATAATCACATGACATGCGTGCCTATGATTTTTGCATAAGGAAAATCTGTCAACTCTAGCCCGGGTCGTAATCTTGAGCTTACGGACCAGGCACACTACCTCTAAGCCACCGGAACTGATAAGAATAGAAATGTACCTCATAGAAAAACTTTAAAGAGGAAATTAAAAAAAAATTAATGTTTAAAGTACTATTTAAAAGTACAAGTAAAATAGTAATAGAAGTCACGCATCATTTTTGATTTTTAAAGTGTTGCTAGAAGGTACGTGCAAAATAGAAATAAACGCTTTTTTGTCAATTTTAAAATTGTTATACAACTTCAATGAAATTTAGAATAAATTAAAAATTCCTTTGCGTAAATAGAATTTGTATATATATATATATATATATATATATGTATTTTGAATATTTATTTAATTCCATAGATATAGAAGGCATGTTTAAGATTCTTAAAATAGCATATAGCAAATACTTTTTAAATAGGATATTAAAATATGATAAATATATTTCTATTATTAGTATTAAAAGAAAATTATATTTCCCATAATAACGCTTATTATCAGCAAATTAAAGGTTTACCACAAGGGGAAGCAGCTAGCAACTGCTTAGCAAATATCTACTTGCATTTTTATGAAAATGAAAGTATTAGTTATGAATCTTGTTACTTTTTTAGATACATTTATGACAATTATATTTAGTAATACAGTAGACTTTGTTCCTAACCTTAATTATTATCCCCACTATTTAAAATTAGTAAAAACTAATTATAATAATGAGTCAGCTAACTTTTTGGACCTTCAATTAAAAGTTAAGAATAATTTGCTATTAAGTAATATTTTTGATAAAAGAGACTCATTTGATTTTAACAATTTATTATTATAAAAATGCCTTTTTGGGGTAGTAACCTACACCTATCAATATTTAGAAATATTATCTTAAATTTTATAAAAAGAAACAATGATTTAGTTACTGATATCATTTTAAAACAAAGTAATTTTGTGAATTTTTGCAATAATTGTGTAGAATACAATTATCCAAGTAAATTTATTTATAAATATATTTCTATTTCTAATTAAATATATTTTTTATCTTAGTTCATTATTTTATTTAAAATTCCTTTTATTTACTTTATTTTAAAAAAACAAAAAAATTATTAAGCTCTTATTTAAATTGCAATATATCGATTAGTATATAATCATCCAAGTTTATTTACTTTGTAATATATTTCTATTTGATTTTGATTTTATCTATTCTTAACTTTGTTCATTATCGTTTTTAAAACTTCCTTTATTTAGTTTATTTTAAAAAAAATCTTAGTAATTTGTTTAATTTCAAAATAAATATCCACTTGGCGCCACTATTTTTCCTTCTCGAATAGTTATTCCAATTCTTTTACGTCATTTCGCGTTGGGAGCTTATTGTGGAAGGTTGAATTTTCAATTTCTAGTAATTATTTTACACGTAAGTTTTTTTTTATTCCTCTCCTTGAGACATTCATTATTGTTCTCTTTTCTTAGCTTCATTTTAATATATTATCAGGTTTTCTTCCACGTGTTGTATTAGGCTTAACTTTTCAACTTGGTTTTTTTTTTTCCTATTATGTCGAAAGTTTCTGCTGTACGAGGAAGGTTGGATCCATAAAGCATTGTTAACCCTAATTCGCTGGCCTAATTCAGTGACAGTTTTAGAAATCATAATAGTTCTCCAGTTTAGTCCAAAGACTTTTTTGTATCTACATTTGTTGTGTCTGGTGAATTCCAATTTCTTCCTGCTTTAGCATTGTAGGTTCTAGAACTTCATCACTTTTATTTTATATTACTATATATATATATCTATATAAAAATGGGTTTGAACATGTTTTTTGGCCAGCCAACCTTCCCCCTTTATATATATATATAATATCAAATTATATAATATTTACTTAAAATTAGATTTATTTCTAATATCTAGTTCATTAATCCGAATACCCTCTTTCGTCTCATTTCATCCTTCTCTAATGTCTCATTCCTCATCCGGGTTAAAAACGAAGGCACAGTTTATATTTAAAAACATTTACTTATTAAAAAAACACAAACATTTAAGAAAATAATATAAAGACAAAGGATTCGAAAAGAGTGGTTGTGCTGCTTTTAACATAGTTAAAGTAATAACATCGAAAATGTCCGCCGCGCTACTCTCATTTCCCGCTGTATCCAACATGGCTGCCGGAAAGAGGGTTAGAGGTCATGCACAAGAGTCACTGCGGCGTCATCTGGCTGGAGGGATATTGCAGCCGTATCTGGCAGGGGTGGATACTGCGTACATATGCACAAGCAAATGTAATGATATTTCGAACATGGATTAATAAATTCTATTGATATTTCAAAAATCCGATGAAGTAGGTAAAACAAAGAAGAAAAAATGTGCAAAAATTAGCTGAAAATAATTATATTCATATATGATACACATCTCGAATAAAAAGTTTGAATTGTATAATTTAGAGAGAATTTTAAAAGAAATAATCTGTAAAGTTTCGCTCCCATTTGCTTAGCAACGTTGCAAACAAAACTGTTTAGTGTCTTTCAAGTATCTTTTTACTTGATACTGTACCAAGTAACCCTCTATATCATTTGTTTTTGTTTGTTATTATCATTTGTTTCCAAAGTGGTCCTTCACCAGGGGTCGGCAACCTTTTGAGTCGGAAGAGCCAAAAATTACAATTTACAAAATTTCAAAGTTTTTAAAGAGTCACACAATTTTTTCTTGCCAACAATAAATAGTACTTACATAAATAAAGTATTTTGATATATATATAAAAAAACTAATCTATTTAACATAAGAAAAAATATTTATTTATTCATATATAAGTAGTGTTTTCACAACAAATTGTATAATATAAATATGGCATTACAATATAATTACTTATTATTTAAGTAAAAAATTACAACAATTAAACATTTACTTTTTTTACAACACTAACTTGTACTTCAGTAACAAACAATTGAGCAAACAAATTCAATGGGAATTAGAAAGTTTGGATAAATTTGGCTTATAACTTATTGTTTTAAGTTTCAAACACGACTTTAAATTTTCATTTGTTAGATGGCTTCTTACTTTACTTTTAATAATATTCAAGCAAGAGAACGCTTGCTCGCATGAATATGTCGATCCGAAGATAGTCAGCACTCCAAATGCCAATTTCTGCACCTCACTGTAGCAATCTGGAAGACTATTCTATGTGTCGAATATAAGTGCCTCAACTTGCAGCATTTCTTTTAAAGCTGTCAACTTTTGTTGCGTTACGTACATACATTTCTGGACCTCCAACTCTTGCAACTTGCATTTCAACTCTGTAAATTTTCCACTCCATAAAGCTTTACTTTTTAAATCGATCAATTGCATTTCTAGAGATCCAGTATCAATTCCAAATGGCTCAATGTTGATTTCATTACTATTTGTGTTGAGAGGATTTACTTTGAATGCTAGAGTGGTGTTGTTGGCTTTGAATTGCTCAAATCTGTCATCAAATTCATCTTTAATTTTTTTATAACTATGCTGAAGTAATTCGTATCAACACTTGCACTGGTTTTATCGCGATATTCCTTTAGAAATTGAAAATGAAGTAGTTTACCTCTCTGAATATCTTCTACAAAAAGAATTAATTTTTCTTTGAAACAAACCAATTCTTACCAAAACATAGGCTGGGTTTCCCTTTCCTTGCAGTTTAGATTCACAGCTCATTTAATTTCACTGTGATATCCACCATAAAGTAAAATCATTTCAACCATTTGTCGTTCTCTAATTCAGGGTGATTAATGCCTTTTTCATTGATGAATGTATTTATTTCATTCAAGCACAAAGCAAAACGTTTCAACACTTTACCTTTGGAAAGCCACCTCACTTTATTGTGAAGAAGGAGGTCGGAATACTGAGTCTCCATTTAGCTTAAGAGTTCTTTAAAATAACGATGGTAGAATGCTTTTGACAAGATGCTGTTAACAATCTTGATTACCAAATTCATGACCTCAACTATTTCGACCGGAAATGTTTGGGCACAAAACGCTTCTTGGCGTATTATGCAGTGAATCGCAAGAATTTCTTGGTTTATTTTGCTCTGAAGAATCGTTGTTGCCCCTTTATTGTTTCCTGTCATACTTTTGGCCCTATCAGTTGCTATCGAAACGATTTTATTTAAGTCGGTCTTAGTGTCTTCAAGGCATTTTTGCATGACATTTGCTATATCTTCCCCTTTAGGTTGTCCCGAGAGCGATAGCAATCCTAGAAGCTCTTCTTTTGGACCGTGGGAAGACATATACCGGACAAAAAGGACAACTTGTGCCATGTCTTTTATGTCGTGAGACTTCATCTATAGCAAGTGATAAGGCAAAAGAAAGTTGAATATTTTCCACCTGCAAATACACTCTATAAAAAAAAAAAAAAAAAAAAAAAAAAAAAGAACGCAACGGGAACGAGAGTTGTCCGATAGAGACAAAAATTGGTGAGGAGAAAGATTATGTACAGAATAGAAAATGATTAAAATTTCAGAAAAATTGAATGATTTATTTCAGAATTACATAGTTATATATAAAGTAACGAGATCATTAAGGTGTTGACCCACCTATAGCTTGAATGCAAGCTGCCACACGACATGGCATAGAGTGATAAAGCTCCCTGATGGTCTCCTGCGGTATTTCTTGCCAAATTTGCTCCAGTTGTCAGGCCAGGTCATCAACATTCCTTGGTAGATACAGTTACCTTCCCATCATATCCCATACATGCTCGATTGGAGAGAGATCTGGCGATCTGGCTGTCCAAGGAAGTATTTGGCAAACTGTAAGACAGTTCATAGCAACACGTGTCGTATGTGGTCTTGAGTTATCTAGCTAAAAAATATGGCCAGGGTACTGCAAAAAGAACGGTAGCAAAACAGTTCTCATAATGTCGTCGACATACCGATGTGCTGTAATTGTGCCTCTAATGGCGACCAAAGGGGTCCGGCTGTCAAAAGAAATGGCACCCCAGACCATAACTCCTGGTTGAGGGCCTGTGTGGCGTACAATATTGAAAGCAGGATCGGCACACTGCCCTGGGCGTCTCCAGACACGTCTTCGATGATCGTCAGGACACAGTTGGAAGCGAGATTCGTCGCTAAGCACTATACGTACCCAGTCAACATGATTCCAACCTTATCGAGCCCCGCACCACTGTTATCTGGATCAACAGTATGCAGGCGTGATTGGCAGGAGGCGTAGTGGTCGGTATGAGCGTAATTTTCGCTCTGCCAGCTGTCTGTGAATGGTCACGATGGACACTCGTGTGCGCGTCACCTGAATGAGGGTTGATTACGATGAATCAGGCGCTGTGACAGCTGATCTGACAATTAATCTGTTCTCTCGATCTGCTGTGGCCCTAGGTCAACCGCTACCATCATGACGCTGAAATCTGCCATTCTCCACCCATTCTTGCCTGCATCTTCTAATGACCGCATCGCTTCGACCTATATGACTAGCGATTCTCCAATTTGTCCAACCTGCCTCTTTCAATCCAATGATACGACCTCTTTCAAACTCTGACAGTTGCTCGTAATGAGCTCGAATCCTGCGGCGAGACATTTTTCAGTCGTTAAAAGGTACCCTAAATCGTTATGCTACAGATATTTTGACCTTCAGATTGAGAATCGCTTCTTATAGACACTGCTGAGTGCGCAGTCCCGATGTTCTGAACTGGGACTGCCAGGATTGGACACCAAATTTTAATCATTTGCGTGTTCGGTACAAATGTATTTGCATACGAAATTTCATTACAATGAGGTAACTCCTTCTTGGTGAGTCATTTTTGTTTTTGTGTATGTTACATTTGAAGACATTTTAGCTGTTCTATCTTGTACTGTTTTAACAGATAGTGGCAAATCTTGAATTTTTTTTCAAGATTTCTAGTTTGTTTTTGAAATCACGAAACACAGTTCTTTAGATGCACGTATGAAGCAATCTTTGACATACTCACCATCTGTGAATGGTTTGTCTTTTTTTGCAATTTCTAGTGATACTGCGAAGCTTGCCACATTAACATTACTTATAGATTGCGTCTAGTTACTTAACATGGAACTTGATTGCTGTGTTAGTTTTTGGAGCTCTTCGACAGTTTTTTTTTCGTTCTTCGCCGGTTGGATATTTACTTGCAAACTGAGTATATTTTGTAGTGAAATGTCTCACTAAATTTGATTTCTTGTTGTGTGCGAGTTTTTCATGGCAAATGAGACAAGTCGGAAGGCCATTTGAGTTGCATATAAAAGCGAACTACTCCTTCCAATTCCGATTGAATTCTCGATGCTCTTATTCAGTTCTTTTTTCTTTTCTTCCTTCCTTTCTTTCTTTTTTTTTGGAGATGCTATGCTTGCAATGAAGCTGGAATAAAAAAATTTAAATTATTATTTAAGTATCCAAAATAGCAGATGACAAGTTTTGCAATTATTTACTATGTCAACGGATACCTACGTAAATACATACGAAAAGCTGGGCATAATGAAACATAATATATCAAAAAACATTTTACAACGATATTTCCTCATTAAAAATACTTACTTAAATAAAATAAATAATTATATCTAATAATTTAATTATTAAAATAAATAATTTAGACACCAAATACTTTTTGTCTCACTCTCTCA
>BMAV01010024.1:650486-705209 GCA_019973955.1 Trichonephila inaurata madagascariensis | reverse complement strand
ATTTTTGAAAACACTTTCCTAAGCTGATCTCTGCTCAGCAAAAATAACACATTGTAACACATTTTGTGTAAGGAACGCTAAAAATAATTTATATCTGGATGTGTAATGCATTAATATTTCTTTCTGTTGTATTTATTTTATATTAAAATTGTAATATTCGCAAGCAACGCCGTTTCCGGCATTATAATGGCGATTCAATGGAAAAATAGCGAAACGTTGGTGATAGAGCTAAGTTGGCATCATTTTTGGCGACTTGGCGATTGATGAAACGATGTAGAAATTAATCTGCTGTAGAGCCACCTGGCGGGGAGCTGCAACAAAGAGGAAAGTGCAAAAACCCTCTCCACAAAAAAATACATATAAATGCCAATTTACACAGTGATCGGTTGAACGGTGTTGAAGTTAAGCGATTTCAGAAGGACAAACACCCATTATTTATATGTATATCATTTACTAAGACTCAAAAATAAATTCTGAAAATAAAATAGTGGTTTAATATCAGCGTTTCCAATATTTCTTACGTGATTATATATATGTACTTGTTTTTCTATTAAATATTTTAAACTTCATCTAAAGTTCCTCAGCGAAAGGGACTGCTTTAAATTAAATTTACTTTCGTTACAGGAAAAATCCAAACTAGGATAGAATTTATAAAATAATAACAATAAAATAAATTTATTACTTAACAAATTTATAAATTAAATTAAAGTTAAATAATTTAAAAATTGAACAGGCCGCTTTTTGAGTTTTGTGCAAAAAATTAGAGTGGTGGAGTAAATTGAAATATTACTTCAATTTCCTTTATTGAATTTTATATTTATATTCGTTGAAAATTCTTAGAAATGTCTTGCTTCAACACTTATAATTCCAAAAAAAAAAAGAAAGAAAGAAAGGCGTGAATGGAGCATTGTAGAAACCCAATGAAACTTCTTAATCTACACATATATATTAAATTGTGTGTCTGTATCCTTTGCCTTTATCTAATATCAAACCTTACTAAAAGGAGTTAAATAATTATTCACGCAGTAAATGTAATGATGCCAGTTATGTTAAAGGTGCAGAGAAAAAAATGAACTGATGAATATCTTTCGTACTGAAAATGCCTTGTTTAACTGTGAAGGAAAAGGTTCTTTTGAAAGTTACTTATATTAATAGGCCTGTGCAATTCTTATCTCTTGTCACATGTTGCAAGAATATTTACATTTAATCCAATTAATTGAAAAGTATCTTATTTCTTTTGTATTTTATTTATAATCAGAAGTATATTTTTAAAGTCCAGTGCCTGAGAGGTAGTGCATTGTGCTTCCACACCACAGGTTCGAGGTTCATCCCTTCAGTGGGTCGATAAAGGAGCACCAAGATTTCTTGGGTACTGAACACTTGGGATTTTGCGTCAGACTGACGACTTGACTGGAACATCTGCTCATGAACCTCATGGCTCAAGGTCAAGTATACTGATATAGGTACAGTAGGCCTTGACCCTCATGGGCTGTTGAGCCACTGAGTTAAGTTACATGTGATGAATTCATAAGAAATTAAATCAACTTACAGTCAGACCTCCATATATATATAACAAACCTCTATTTTGTGAAATTCTCCATTTTGCAAAAGTTTTCCTGTGGAATCATTTTACTCTTTTCTTCGTAAAATAACCTCCAAAAAGCGAAGTGCATTTTCTATTTAACGAACTTTTTCTCTTGTTTTTCAATTTTTTTAAAAAAATATTTCCGGACGTTTTGCAAATTATTCTCCTTGAGAACATTTTATGGTTATCATTGACCTTGAACTGTTTTTACCAGGTGCCTAACTCACCCGGAGCAATAAAATTGCCGTAATTTTTCAAATAAAATATTCAAGTGAAATTAACAGATTTTATCAGTGATTAAATTTAAGGAAGCAAGTTGTAGTGTTTGCTTAAATTACTGGCTTTAAAATCAAGGTATGTTTAAAATTACTTGTAGGCATAAAATTAGAAAATGTAATTAAAAAATGAATTAATTATAGTATATACTACTTTTTTTAATTGAAAATACAGTATATTATTCTTGGACAATATATTTTTTGTTTCCTTTGCATATTTTAAGGGGAGGGGGGTAAGGTTTATAAAAGAAGCCCAGTGGCTGAATGGTTTGTGCATCGAGCTTCCGTATCCCAGGTCCGAGGTTCAAACCGCCGGCTGGGAAAGGTAAACTCAGAATTTCATCCTTTCAATGGGTCGATAAATGAGTACCAAGCTTGCTTGGGAACTTAACACTGGAGGTCTTACGTCAGACTCACCACCTGGCCGGAACATCTGCTCATGCGCCTCAGGGCCCAAGGTCACATATACTGAGTTGGGCACAGTAGGTTTTGGCCCTCATGGGCTGTTGCGTCACTAAGTTAATATTTATAAAATAAGTAGATATTAATCTACAATAACAACAACACACACATCAAAAACATTTACTTTTTTGAAAATAACATATATTGTTCATGAATTAAAAATTTGTTTTATGTGGTATCTAAAGTTTATTAAAAGAGGAATCTCTATTTAACGAATTTCCCACATAAGTTTTTTTTTTCAGAATTTAGAAATTTTTTTTTTAATAGAGTTCCGACTGTATTTACTAATGTGTAAATATAAAGTAGTTAAATCAAATTGTTAGAATTCTTGTCGTGTTATAACCTAAAAAAATATTAACTGTGTGAAAAGCAATATATCAGGAAGTTATATTTTAAATATTTTACACCTCGATGATTATTTTATTCTTTTAAAAAAATTTGCATAAAATCTTACGGAATAAGAGTAAAATCAAAGCACAAAAAGCTATAAGCTAAAGTTCTCCTTAAACGAATAGTTCTTTAAGCTTTTTCGGTTCATTTTGTGTTGCGGGGCGCCCAGACGTGTTTTGCTTAAGTTTTTCTTCTAAAATGCCCAGTGGACATAGACCTAAGTAAATGCAAATTACAATTGCTGAGGTGTATAGCCATAACTAGAACGATTCGCAATAAAAAATTCGAACGTTAATGCAGCCCTAACGGAGACTTTTCCTGCTGCAATTTGCAAATCGGCTCGTTATGGTTCGGAATTTTTAGTAGGTTTGCATCACTAAACATTTTATCTGTGCAATTGTCTGGATTTCATGGGATAAAAAGAAACTGTAAAAGTTTCCCAGACGATGCCCAGTCTCATTTACTATCAATATCCTTGAACTGAATTTTATGTTTTCTAATGACTAAATTACAAGAAGAATCCTCGTCTTGTTTGGCTTGGAAGACTTAATAAGATTTTTGTGTTTATTTTTTTCTGAAAAATAAAAGAAATCGGCTTATTTTTTGTCATATGGGAAGCATATCCATATTCTAAGAGAAATTCGATTTCTTTTACACTGTATTTAAGACAAGTACAATATGGGATTCAAATCAGATAAACACTTTAATGTTGCTTCGAAATGTAAAAGTTTTCTTATCTATATAACAGTGATGGATGTTAAACATATTTAGGAGAAAAAGTAATAGCAATATTGATGCTATATAGATTAATAGTTGAATGAAGTGCAGTAAATAAAGATACGTAAACAAATATTATTTAAATTCGAATTTAAAACCAGTCTTGTGGCCGAGGTAGCCTAAGGGTTATGGTCACGAAATCGAGAGTCACTAGTTCGAGTCCTGGTGACACTCAAGACTCATCGTGTAGACGCGGCCGATGTGCGTCAAATATGTCGAGGACCAAGCATCCTCCCCTTGGGAATAATAGCCTTTGTTGCTCCATACCCCACAAAAAAACTGTATCTGTCCTCCCCTTAGTGTCCGTTTTATACCAAGTTTGTTTTTTTCTTTTTTTTATCTCCAAAGGAATTGGAATTGGCATCATAAAAGAATGGCATGATACTTTTAATTTGAAATGAACCTTTGGGTCTTTTAAATGAAAAAGTAAATGTTTGAAGTTATCAAAAAAATGGAGAGCTAGTATCATTTTGATTTTTATACTTTTTTTGTTTTACTTGTTAGACTAAGTGGACTTGTAATTAATAAAAACTGTATTTTATTATTTATTTCTAATACTTTTGTTCCCTTAAATCATTTATTGCACTGAAAATTTTTATATTTAGGGTGATTCATAAAGGAATATACACTTTTCCAGATGTTGCAAAACAGTGACAGTCAAGGATAGGAACCACCTAGGTACCGTTCGGTCAATGTACTCTTAAAGTTTGTGTTTCGATCCTGATGGAGAGAGTGAATATTAACGTCGCACTGTTCAGCTACTCGAAGGCTTTTGGCGATGGACCTCGTCATTTTGAACCATAGTCAAGTGATGAGGACGCTGAGCTGGCACCCTCTCTCTTAACAACCACAACACACCAACGGGTAGAACCTGGTGGAAGTGAAGTGAGCACTAGAAAGGGTGTTCTATTCAGTTGAAATGGTGGTGTCAACATCGGAAAAGGATTTTGTGTTATTGAGTGGAATCCGCTATTGCTGTGCAATGGTATTTTCGATCTTGATTCGGAAAAGAACCTCCAACTAGAAAATCTATTTAACAATAGTATGAAAAATTTAAAACTGCGGGCTGTTTGCAGAAAAGCAAAAGTCCTGGTCGAGGCTGAAACAGCGTATATCTGCCTTTATGAATGGACTTGATACCTTAACACGAGTTTGGATGAAAATGGAGTAAAGGATCTATGCATGTTGTGCGACTAAGGGCTCAAGGATAGAACATCTGTGACTGTCTCTATAAAAACTTTAAACAATCCTATATAATTCTGTTACAGATGACATTCAATCTCTTATATTGCTCTTGATTTATAGTGCATTGAAACTGTATACATTTTACGAATCACCTTGTATTTATACTGAAGTTTCAATATCGTAATGTTCTGATAGGTGTCCCCGAATGCCGTGTACAAACTTGAAAGGGAGGTAGAGAACATTGTGAGGAGCCATTATTACATAGGAAAGCATGGGCGGAAAACGATAGGTGGCGCTGTACGTGAGCTCGCATCGTCGGATCATGTGGTTTGCTCATTTCAGACATGAGCAGCGTGCGATGAACATGAATCGTTATACGAACGCCGAGTTGGCGGATATCCACTTCATCAACGGCTTAGCCAACGGAAATGAACGTGTTGCAGATCGGTTGTATGGGGAATGATATCTAACGATGCGGCAACCGAATCATCAAATGTTCGCTCGGGTGCATCAGAATCTGGATTTTTCAGAGTCAAGATTGACGACAGGCCCGTCAATTCTGAAATCGACCTGGTGGCATGTATACCCCACACTTCTGCTGTGATCAGTGAAATGCCCGGTATTTTCGAGCATGTCCTTTAATCCATGTCACGCCGGTGGTGTGCGTGCATACATGCCAATGACAGCAATTTTAAACACCTCTTGTGATGCTTTAATGTCATACTGTTAATTTATTAATTTTTTTTGTTTGTGTTGATGTTGCTATTATTAATGCCACCTGATCTGCAAAGGCCAGATCAAGGCCCCTAAATTCATCATGGCCAAGAGCTAAGTGACGTCTGTCGTTAGCCATAGCTTTGACAGAATGATTTAGCTCGGTTTCACCCCAATTTTGAAGGAGAACGGGGTTGTCAGGGGCCCCCACCTCTCTTCCCCTTCCACCAACCTTACGAGAGGACTTGCGACTCAACGGTTATTTAAAGTACCCCCATGCCGGGCCGTGGGTAGTTTAGTGGTTAGAGCATCAGAATCCAGACGGGAAGGCCTGGGTTCGATGCCCAATGCCACTAAATACCCTCCGAGTACGCACGGAGTACGTGCTCGTTAAATCAGTGGGACCGAAAGTCTTGTGGGCTGAATCACGAGTGCAGGGAACTGGAGAATATTTCCCTCCCCTTCAGTTCCATGCCTAAATTGTTGAGATGGAGATTAATGGTGGCACCCTCTATCGTAAAGTTCTATCGTCCCTTCGGGAATTTCTCCGAGCGAAATCGTACTGTCACCTGTATGGTGCTCAAGGCTAAGGCCAACGATAGGCGTACATCTAGCTCCTTGCCACGATGAATTTCGTGGGCCTCGATCTAACTACGCCAGACAGGTGGCATTAGAACAACAACCCCCATGGCGCGAAGGCACTATACATTTACAAACATCCATGTCTTCTTTGGGATTCGAACCCAAGCCCAACGGCACAGCAGTCAGCGTCGCTAACCAGATACTTTGTTTGTGTAATAAAGCGTTTTACATATATTATGGCTTTACTGTGTCTCTTTATTTCGTTAGGGTTACGTTTCCACCTATGATTTCCTATGTAACTATGGCTCCTCGGGATGTTCTCTACCTCCCCTCCAAGTTTGTACATGATATTCGGGGACACCCTGTATATGCGTAAGTAGCCGCGGTAACCTATTGGTTATGGGCATGGACTCGTGGACGGGATGTCATGAGTTCGAGCCTAGTGCCATTGAAGTCCTGCCGTGTAGAGAGGGTTAATGCTCGTTAAATCTTTCGGGGATCAAGGACATCCCGTTGGTGTGGTAGCTTGTAGAGGAAGTGCTTGGTCAGGTGTCATTCTCGTTACTTGACCGAAGTTTAAAATGACGAGGCCCGTCACTAACAGTCCTCGTGCAGCTTTTTGGTTGGACGATAATTTCACTCGCTTAAAAGCAATATGGACTGAAATTCTTATGAATTTCCAACATAGTATCGTGAAATAATTATTTTCCTTTAATGGGTCATAAAAATACATACCAGTGAAAGAAGCAATTTTTACAACTTTTCCACTCCACTCATCTGTCGAGGAATGGTTTTTTTTTATTTATTTTTTATTTTTTATTTATTGAGTAAGTGTAATCAGCGACAAAAAAGCAACACCTTTTTATAGCCCATAACGTGAAAATATTGAAACGTACCATGAGAACGAAACGAAATGCTAGACACATATTTAGCGAAAAAGATAAGAACCAAGATGACTCACAAATAAGGTACCTAAATTTTGTGCTTTAAATTTTTAATTTCTTTTTTCGAGCACCGGAAGAAGTCATAAAATATTTGTTACCGACTCAGTTATTTTGTTCGCATTTGAAATTAAAGAATTCCTCAAAAACATTTCTTCCTTTTGTTAACATTCTATGAAGGAACAGTCTGGTTAGTAAATATTTGAGAACGTGCGTGCATAACTAAACTCACTCAATAATGAAGTAAATATGTGCAATAAACTGAACACACTTAAAAATAAACTTTATCTTGACACAGAAGAAATTTACTTAAAATTTCTCGCTCTATTTACATCTTTTTCCGATTGCTTCTTATTTTTTAGTTCATATTATTACTTATATCATCGATTTAGCCAATTAAATTTACTATTGTGACTTTTTCGATAATTATTTTACTGGTTAATGCGTAGTTCTTTGGTACTTTTTTCAAGACGTTTCCAGCTTCTTGATGATATTTTTCTAACACCATTCATTGTTGTGGTAGTTTGGAGAGAGGGTACCAGCTAGAGTATATCGTCATCTTCACCTGACCATGGTTCAGAATTACGAAGTCCGTCGCAAAATGCCCTCACACAGCTTTATACTGCTACGTTAAAATAACTATCACTCACTAAAGCAAATGTTCCCAAACTTTTTTGTCTCATAGATCCCTTGCCATATTTTTCGGTTTCGGGTAGACCCCTGCTTACCTAATATTGAATTTTTGCAAATTTATCAATTTAAAAGTCTTTTTGACAGCTCTGGTACCACTACTTACTTTAAAAGAATTAAATTTCTAACTGTAGTGAAGCATAGCTTTTATTGCTTAGATGAATCTAGTGTTTCAATAACACATTTTCAATATTTATTATAAATCTAGTCAGGTTTAACCTTAAATTTCCTCTGTTAGTAAGTGTAGATTGACCCCTTCTTTTTTTCCCCCTTTTTTTTTTTTATTCCTCTTACTAGGAAAAGCACAGTTAAAAACTTTTTCACAATATTTCATAATTCGCGACAGATAACAGGTACGCCTTTTTAAAGCCAAAATTGCTCACATCTGCTTTTCTAAACTTTATTTTAAGATCATTAGGGACTATTCTGATAAGTTCCTAGTGTAATATGATATACTTTTTTAAATGTGACTATACGAATTCATTGTCTACTGTGGTATTACTATAAGAAATCAATCTCAAACTAAGTTTCAAAGTCTGAGTAAAGGGTTAAACATAGGTTAAAATGTCTTGACAGATTGTCTGTGACAAATTGAGAAAATTTACGACATCCAATGTTATATTTCTTTAATTTAACTTTGGAAAGAAATGCAGAAATACTCCTTGTCTTAGTAAAATTTATGCTGTCACCTAGTAGCTACAAATTAACCCCTCACTAAATTAAGAAAGTAAAAAAAATTAAATTGCTAAAGTCTGGTTTCAACTAGATAATATTTTTTTAAGATTAAAGTCATGGGGGGTATGGGGTTTAAAATGAGAGACACTTTTATAGACCCCCATTTACACCTCATGGTCCCCCAAATTATTTTTTTGCTGGCTTGAACCCCTTGCAGATCGCCATAGACCCCTGGGAGTCTATATAGACCACTTTGGGAATTACTGCAATAAAGACTCGTTCGCACCAAGGCAGTAAGTAGCAAGCGGGGAAGATGTAGTCAATCAGAGTCCTCAATTCCTCTTTGCAAGGGCCTCTGATTGGTGACATCTTCAACGCTCATTACTTACTGCTTTGGTGTAAGCCTTTACAACAGAAGTGGACAACCGCGGCACGATGGAGTTGTAATAGTGACACGCTAGGACTTGCTAAAAATGAAAAATTTGAAAAAATAATAATAAAAAAATAATTTTTTTACAATTTCATTGAAATGGAGTTTTCTTATACACCCCCTCCCTTTCAAAATTTGGAACAAAATATGTTTGTGAAAAAATGTGTTTTCTACTATAAACAGCAAAACTAATATCTCTCAAAACTAGCAGATATAGACCTAAAATAACCTAGTTTTGTTAGCATCTTCAAGAGCTAATCCTAATATAAATAACTTGGTAAAGGTAATAGAAATTTAAAAGCCACATTAAGTAAGTACTGAGTGCCTAATAATTATTTAGAATTAAATATTTCAAGTTACTCTTTTTTATTTCATACCTAACCTAACTGACTGAACTTGTAAAAAATTTACTAACAATGAAACCTATATTTGTACTTTTATGTTATTTATTGCCGTAAAATCCAGCGTATAACGCGCACCTATACTTTCAATTTTTAACTTTGATTCGCCGTATAATGCGCATAACCTTTTTTACGAAGAAATCTGAAATAAACCATTGCAATGCTCTTATGTTTTGAAGTCCTTTATTCGAGGTATAATTTCAAGCTTTTTAGAAAAAAATAGTATACTTCTAGAATTGCAACCCTTTAAGTTCATAACGGATGTCTTTTCTTTTAAATAAACTGTATTTCAACTCATTTAGAAGTCTAATTTCTTAGGCGCATTTTTCTATTTTTATTTTTAAAGCTCTCATTTTTATACTCGGCGTATAACGCGCGACCACTGGCATAGACTAAGCATAAAATAAATAACTTACCACACATATCGAAGAAACTGGACGGTGTATATGAATAAAATTTTAAAAAAGGCGAAATTCTCCCCGAAGGAGACTGTGAAATGTTGATAAAAAATTTGATTATTAAACAATAAACTGTGCTAATAATTCTGCGCAATCCTCTTAGAAGAAAGAATAAAAACTCAACGCAAGCAATTGTTTCAAATCTCAATCAAATAACTTCTGAAAGTAACAAAATATTTATAAAAAGTTACATACCCGTTCAAATTTGTGGATACTATTGATTTTAGCAATGCATATTTGCAGTTTGTTTAAAAGAGGACTGGAGGTAATTTCAGCTGTCGGAAAAAATTTTCTTTCGCGAACCGATTTCGGAATGGTCAGAATTCTTTTTACTTTCTCTTTTTTTCTCTGTAAGTTGTTCATTATAACTAACTTAAAAAATCGATAAATTCGTTATGAAATTCAGTTGTGTGTCGAAGAATCTTACACACAAAATAAAAAGTTTGTATAAGTGGTTTTGTTTGTGTATTCACTTGCGTCTGCTTTACCCAGTAATGAAGTTAATTTTCAAAAATATATTATACAATAAAAAGTTTTTCCATCGTTCTAATTGAATTGAAATAAAACTCGCATAAAACTTTTTATGCTTATAGACTTTCTGCCTATATTCTGATTAAACCTTTTCTGTTTATGTATTTTATTTTAATTCTTGCAGAGTCTGAAATGTCAGAAAAACTAAAAAAGGTCATTTTTTAGACTTTTAAGACAATTTTAAACCTACTAGTACATTTATCTTGATATCTTCAAACCACTTCTCCTTAGTTATTCTTTGACATATTTTGGAGCAAAACGAATTGGTTATGACAGTAAGTTTCTATTGCTATTAATGAAATTAATATAAAAATATCAAAAAGAATAGCAAACATACAGAATGCACACTAAATTCCTTTTTACTTTTGAACTTGCTTGCTTGCTTTGGTTCCTGAAATAGAGCCTCTTCTTTTATTTTAAACTGGACAAGTAATCAACGTTTAAAGCGAGACAGCCCACTTAATTACATGTGGAAACGTGGTTTAATTGATTTCAATGTGGACACATTTACACCTTTTAGCTTACACCATAAGCACACCCACTTATTCTTCTAATCATGTTAAATTCCTGGAGGAATTATTGACCAGTACTCACAAGCATGGCAATGAGATCCGGAATTACTCAGACAGCTGGCATTTGAAGTAATAAATGACATACCCGATCAAGCCTTGATTATTTACACAGATGGTAGAGGTTGGGATACGGGTAGAGAAGGGAGTGGTATATTTAGTAATACTCCTGGGAATGATGTTAAAATCAACATCAAGAATTCTGATCGTCTCTAAATCGGAACTCATTGCTATTAGTGGTGCTCTCGATCATGCTCTCAACTCTAATAAGGACAGTATCTGGATCCTGACAGACAGCAGAAGCTCCATGCAATATTTGAAGAATCGGACAAAAATTATGGACAGTACTGGTCTCGATATTATATCCAAATTGGCTAGGCTTGGTCAGAGGAAACAAGTATGTCTCCAGTGAATACCATCACATGTGGATGTGCCGGGGAATGAGGCAGCTGATGAACTGGCTGGTAGGATTTGTGATCTCTCTAGCCCCAGTTCATCTGTCTTCAGCCATTCGGAAATTAATTCTCTCTACAGAGCTAAAATGCTTGGTGAAACGCTCCTGCTCACCACTGGTACGCAGCTAAGAGTCCTGGCCTATCTCTACAGTGCAGGAGAGTTCCAGGATTCTTTAGACGTGGGGGGCTTAGAAGGGCTTTAGAAGCGATCACCTGCGTGGTATGACTTTTGTGCAGGGGGTAAAGTCTTTCTTTACCTGACCCTGCTCACTCCCTACTTCTCCTGCTCATCTTCTGAGCTGCTGGGGTATTTCCCTGGACCTGGTGAGTGACATTATTATGCGGAAAGGTCAAATGGACTTGGTGTAGGCTTTCCTGCTCCAAGGGAATCTGAAACAACAGCAACAACACTTTGAACAACTGCTACTATATTCATAAAAGTGGTATCTATTTGTATATTACAGTAGCCATGTGCTACTAAATGAAGCCACCTACGACACCACCTGATGAAAAGCAGCGGAGTTAGCATTCCTATCTCCAAAACAGAACGAAATAGGGGAAAAAAGGTGATTCACATTTTTGTAAGATATCGTCTATTTAGTGCAAAAAGACATGTTGTGAACATGAATGCAAAGGATAGAATGGATAAACTACGCACTTGTCTTTTCATGATTTCCTACATTGTGGCGTGAGAAAAACACCTGTGAATGAAAAAAAACTAGCTTCAACAATATACTTTCACTTGAGATGTTCAAACTATTCACCGTCAAACTACTCACCGTTCGTTTGAACGTCTTCTTCTTCTTATCTTCGTTTGAACCACTATACCGGTTGTCGCCCATTCGGTATAGTGGTTAGCGACGCTGACTGCGGTGCCTTAGGGTTCGAATCCCGGAGAAGACATGGATGTTTGTAAATGTATAGTGCCTTTGCGGCATGGGGGTACTTTAAATAGCCGTCGAGCCGCAAGTCCTCTCATGTGGTTGGAGAAAGGGGAAGAGAGGTGGGAGGCCCTTGACCACCACCAGGGTTTTCTCCCTCTAAATTGGGGTGGAACCGAGCCAAATCATACTGTCACCTGCATGGTGCTCAAAGCTAAGGCTAACGACAGGCGTAAAAATTCTAGCCCTTAGTCGCGATGAATTTCGCTGGCCTCGATCTGACTTCATCAGACAGGTGGCATTAGTCACAACAACAACGTCACGTTGCGCACGTTGGTGCATAGAGCGTGACACGTTGGTACAAGCGTCCGTAATGCACCCTTTAAAGTTTGTGGAGAAGTCAAATACACCTGCTGCTTCAGATATACCCATAGGATAAAGTTCAGCGAAATCAGATCAGACGAAAGTGGAGGCCAATCTTTGACGCCACCACCCAATTATTTAGCCAAGATAACGATGCGCCTGCTCACACAAGACATCTCTCGTAAAGCAGTACCTCTTCAAGGAATTTGAGAACCAAATGACACGCTGGGAACGCTGACCACGAGTTAATGACCATGATTACTAGGTTATCGTGACCCCCGTATTATTTTAGAGTGCGATATTAAGAAGGATTATATATATAAATATATTCTGAGAAAAAAGTCCTTCTGAATCACAAATCCAATTGCAGTCGGACTTCTATATAACGAAGTTTCTAAATCCTGAAAAAAAGTTCGTTGTATGGAAAATTCGTTATATAGAGGCTCATTTTTCAATATACGTTATAAGCTACATAAAACAAATTTGAATTCATAAACTATATATTAAAAAAGTAATTATTTACATCTTTTTGTAAATTCATATATATTAACTTTATTTATCTGACCCAAAATAAAAAAGACAGAGAAAGAAAAACTGCAAGGAAAGCAATAAAAAGAATGCAGAGAAATACACTGTATTTTCAACATTAAGAAAATAATTTTATATTAATTAATGAACCTTAAGGACATTTTCTAATTTAAAACATACAAATAATTTTATAACTAGATATTCTAAGCATGCATTACCACATGAGTCTCCTGTAACTTAATTACTCATAAAATCTGTTAATTTTGTTTGAAAAAATGCTTTGTTTCATAATACGCACACCTCTCACATCTTTACAATGCACTAAAAATCTCTTCACAAGAGAAAAGGTTCGTTATATAGAAAATGCACTTCACTATTGGGAGTTTATTTTACGAAAAAAATCGGGAAATGTTCTGGGTTCGAGGGAAAAGTTCGCTATATAGAAAAATTCGCAATATAGAGGTTCGTAATATGGAGGTTCGACTGTATTTGTTTAAATAAACTATATTTTTCTTTTCGCAATAAGCTTTATTTATTCAAATAGAATAAATGTGTTGTTTTTAATTATGTCACCTAATCAACAATAAGATCACATCAAGGCACGAAATTCATCATGGCAATGGGCTACATATACGCCTGTCGTTGGCCTCTATTTTTGACCCGATTCCATCCCAATTTTGAAGGAGAATACTGTGGGGGAGATCAGGGGTCTCCCATATCTTTTCTTCTACCAGCCCCAAAAGAAGGCTTGATGCTCAACGGATATTTAGAGTGCCACAAAGGCACTATACATTTACAAACATCTATGCTTTCCCGGGATTCGAAACCATGCCTAACGGCACAATAGTCAGCGTCTCTAGTAGCGGATGGTAAGTAAAAATAAATGCATTGATAAGAACGATACAATTACATTATTTCAAAATCAGCTTCATACTACAATGTATAAAATCATTCATTGAATAATTAGGATTCTATTGAAATTTTTTAACATTTATACTTTTTAAACAATTTACATAATCTATAGGAATTGAAGAATTGTTCTCAACCTAATTGTTCGTTGCAAAAGTTGCAATAATTCTAAGCTAGTTAAATGTAGACAAACAAGGCTTATTTTATCACAATATCCAGTTATATTAAAAAAAAGAAAAAAACTCAACTCTAATATTATTTTAACACCATACTGAAACGCTCAAAATTTTAAAAAAATTACCAAGAATCAGTTTGAATTACAACAGCCACATCTCTGAAGGAATCCCCTTTAAAAACGATTGATCTATAAAAGCTTGACCTGGAGGGTCGAAACTGTAAAATCACAAGCACTTTACGTGGCTCTCTGTTACAAGATGCTTTCTATTCCGTGATTGACGTTCACGACAACCCCTTGTTCAGATATCCATTAACTGTATCCTGTTCTTCGGATGAGTGATACCGAACATGACACAGCAAACCCCAAAGCTATTTCAGTCATAAATATTCGTTTCCAGATAATGCGAACACGAACCGTTCAACGGAAACGGGAGTTTGTATAAAGGTACTATTTAATAGATTAATTAATATGTAATGAAACATGGACTAAATTTAAGAATAGGGAATATTTCATTAATGAGAACAAAAAATTATTGTATATTATAAGGCTTAGTATATTAATATCTAAAAATAAGTATGGAAGAAAAACAGTTGCTATGTATTTTTGAAAATTCTCTGAAGTAATTCGATTATAAGAGTTTGAAGCTAAGAACGGCCACCTGTGTGTGCTAAAACGAGACGGTTGTATTATCCATGATAAGTCGGCATCATTTCATAACATGCAATGGTTTTTCGTGGCTCTACGTAGCCGAATAGTAGAAGAAAGTCGGGTTTACATTTCTAAAAATAACTTTACTGGTTACTGATAAAAATCTTCAAATTTATCTTGTATATATACTATAAACGATTGTAAGGGATTGCCACTTGCCAAAAGAATAATATTTATTATGTTGTTATAAAAAATTTATTTAACAAGTAGTATAAAAAATCCATGATAAGTCGGCAGCATTTCATAACAAGCAATGGTTTTTCGTGGCTCTACGTAGCCGAATAGTAAAAGAAAGTCGGGCTTACATTTCTAAAAATAACTTTACTGGTTATTGATAAAAACCTTCAAATTTATCTTGTATATATACTATAAACGATTATAAGGAATTGCCACTTGCCAAAAGAATAATATTTATTATGTTGTTATAAAAAATTTATTTAACAAGTAGTATAAAAAAATTTTTTTAAAGTCAATTCCTACTTAGATCAACAAAGAAAAATTTTATTTTAGCTACTTTTTATTAAATAGTTACAAGCAGTAGCACACACAGGAATTTTTCAAGGGGGGTTCCAGGGTCGAAAGTCCACCATTCTTGTATCATGTTCCTTTTGATTTTGTCGATTTTGGGGAACAAATAACAGTAAAAAACTAATTATTGAATAAATAATTAGCATTAATTAATAAAATTAACCATTAATATTTAATATTTAATTAAATTTAAGCACTATATACATAGAATTATAATCGAAAAAAAATCAACGGCTTTGGGGGGGGAACCGGACCCCAGGCCCCCCCTTGTGTTCGCCACTGGTTACAAGTAATATATAAATATGAATATATATATGACAGAATCACAACATTAAGTGGAAACTGATTTTTATTAATTATCATTAAAGTATCGTATTGTCATCCAAAACAATCGTGGCTATAAAATTTCAGTTCAACTGAATGCTTTAAAACGTGAGAAAAAAACTTTTTCGTTTTGACACAAGTCACCAAAAATGAGGCTAACATGGCTGTATTTGTAATTCTTTAAATAATTAGTTTTAGTCAATTAATTTTTATTAATTATAATTAAATCCTTGTATTATCATCTAAAATAATCATGTATGTAAAATTGGGAGGAATGGAGCGCTCAATGGAGCGCTTTAAAACATATTTTGTTAACGATTGAAAATTCCACCAAGATAAATAAATAAATATATAGAGAGTATTATCTAATAGGGGTGTGTGTGTGTGTAGGAATTGAAAAAGGAATGAAAAAGGGAGGATATTATGGAATAGTCGGGTAATATGAAATAGGTTTCAAATCTCCCGAATTAGGTTTCAAAACTAACTAAGACGTCATAAAAAGTAGCTAACTACAAAATCCACACACACACATATTCTTAAGAATAGGGGAAAGTCACTTTTCTGTTTTGAATTTATTTATAAAACTTATAAACATAATATTCTTTTTCTGCTCCTGTACATTCAAGGTGAGCCCACAGAAAACAGCTGAAGCATTGAATTCAAATTTCCTTTCGTTGATCTACGGAAAATTTGCCATCACATTCAGCGTCTTTGTTTCTCGTTATTTAATGCATGGGTATCAAAATGGAACGATTCTTTGCTGCTGTCACTGGAGTACGGAATACCTAGTATTCCATAATACCCGACACGCCATCTTGGCAAAACATGGACAGAGTTAAAAATCGACCCCAGTATTACAAACTACAATTCAAAAAGTGTACATTATGCTCAACTTCAATGTTCAAGTCACATGCATACTGGTAAGTAAAAAGATGTTTGAAAATTTTCGAATATCGCTGTTGTGAATAAAAATGATTTGTGTGAATGAGTGGCTGTGTGTGTGTGCATGGCGCCACGTTTTTGTAACTGTGATGAGGTTATGTGACGTCATTATATTCTTTATATAAAAAATGGTGAAGCAATCACGAGTTTTTGCTCTCACTCGGTAGTTCTGATTAAACTTAGTTACTTTAATTGACTGGCTCAAGACTGAATTTCTTCCACCAACGCCCGGCATCGGGTAGATGCAGCTCGCAGAATGTTAGAATTGATATTGTTCTTTACAATCGCAAAACACATTTTATTCCGTAGCGGAGAGCCGAGGGTTCAAGTCCTGGTGCCACTAAAGACCCTCCTTGTAGAAGGACCAATGCGCGTTTTATCCGTCGAGTCTGAAAGTATTTACTTTGGAGTGGTGTTGAAGTTTTAAGAGTGAGATGCAACCTCGTACGGGATCGTCACTTGGGTGTGGCTCAGAATTGTAAAGCTCGTCGAATCACAACCCTCCTGTTGTTTTGAAATGCATTTATAAACAATTAATCAAGTAACGACGTCTTCAAATGCCACTCCTGCGCGGTTTTCTGAATTGTTTCATAACCTATAAATTGGTTTCTTTGAGACATCTTCTGTAGTTGCTTCGATAATTTATTCAAATTGCAATTTTAATTTTCGTGAAAAAAATTATTTATTTTGGTTACGTATCATCTTTATTTTTTTGTCTACTTGAGTTTGTACCAATTTTCATAAAGTTTCAAACCTTTAACTGATTTTTAAAAAAAATAAAATAACGGTTTTTGTTCTCCAGTGTAAAATATTTTAAACCGTTAAATTTTTATATAAAATTGTTTTGATTCAAAGTTATATACAGAAACTTGTTTTTCCAATACCTGCTATATGTTCACACTCTCCGTATATATATTTATATATCTTGTTCAAGCCGCCCAGCCAGTATGGTGGATATGACCCTCAGCTTGTAACCGAGTGGGCTAGGGTTCGAATCCCGAATAAGTCATGGATGTATCTTCGGGAAAAGAAGTTGTACTTTCGCCTGAAATGGATTCCCGTCTCACACAAATGGAAAACAGCGCACCTCTTCTGTTCTACGCTGGGATCTTCACTTGTAATAAAAATTCTATTTTCTTCTGTGTTTGTATTGTATGTTTCTGTTCTTCCATCTCTCGCGTCTTCCATATGTATCCCATGATAAAACACAGAACAACATATCTTGTTTAAATTTTCACTCATTATAATAAAATACTTTTTATTCACATCCACTCAAGTTCAAATACATTTTTTTAAACTTGTAGTGGATAACACTTGATGTTAATACAGTTTTTTCAAACACACACTAATTCATTACTTAAATTAAATTAATTAATTATAGTTTTTGAGAAAAATTTCAGTCGATATTATTCCTCTAGAGGGCAGCACCATTGATAAAACAGTTTTTTTTAAATTTGTGATGAAGATTTATATAACTTGGCCTGAATAATCATATGTTAGACGTCAGAATTAATTTTACATGGGTAAAAATTTCTCTTAAAACCAATTATATTCAACTTTAAGAAAAATATAGTTACAAATTTAATGTGTTTAAAAAGTTTTTAATGTTAATTTAAAAAGGGGTTTGCCACTTAATATTGTGATTCTGTCATATGTATATACATATATTTATATTAATTGTAATTATTTAATAAAAAGTAACTAAAATAAATATTTTCTTTGTACATAAGTAGGAATTGACTTAAATTTTTTTATATTATTTGTTCTTTTGTAGTTGGATGCCAAGAATAGGTTTCATTAAAACAGAATTAAAGAGGATTGTTGTATAATATGAGACATATTTAATTTTGACTGAAGGAGGTATTTGAAGCAAAGTGAACAGAATTTTACACATACACATCCCGTCTGGCTATTTTGGGAATTGCTAGACGAAGAAATTCACTGAGCAGTTTAATTCTCAAAGTAAGTTAACCCGATGAGACTTCGCACATCTGGGTACTTCACAATTTGCCAACATGCCAAAATATTTCATCAAAAGTAAATATTGAAATAAGGTATTAAAGCAGAGTTCAAAGATTTCTCTGAGATGTAGTTCTTGAAGGAAGGATTCTTAAACACATATCATCGCATGATAGGCTGACATTTAACTTTTCAGACGGATATATATTCAATTTGTTCTCGTAAAACATCACGTCTAAAATAATTTTAAAAAACTCCATTATCCTTTTTTTCTTCAAAAAATAAAAATATGCGACATCAAGATTTTGTATATGAGCAAAGAATTGAAACCGCTCAGAAAATGTGCACACAATTAATTAAAATTTGCTATACTTCTTTTTTAAAAAAATATTTTAGTTAAAGTAAAAAACAAAAAAATGGAGAGTCCAGCTTCATTTCTCATAGTAGTAACAAGGAATCTTCACCATATGCTGTTTTATAAGTATTTATTACGTTTTGTAATAAATTGCATTATCCACACCTCTATTTTTTTGGCCGAATTGCAATATAAGCTTATCAATCATAGTGTTGGTGTATCAAGGCTCCGAATTACAAATTCTATATTGTCTCTAAAAATAGACATCACACGCTCACAAAATAAGTTTTACGTCAAGTAATATCACGTGATGCCCTCGTGATCTACCATAAGTGGGCCATTATTGGCAACCAACCCACAGTGATGCTCTCTTGATAGTTTATGAATGTACTATGGTATTGTTTGTTTGTTGCAAGATGAAAGAAAATAAAGGTCCATAAGTTTTTTTTCTATTCCATAAGTATTTTCCATAAGTCTTTCTTTCTTTTTTTTTTGGAAAAATGGCAAGAAAGATAGGGACCATGTAGCAACAGAGTACGTATATCTTCAATGAAGAAAGAGAGGTGTAGTGACGAAACCCAGGTAAACAGGATAGGAGCAACCAATCCAGTTTGCCAGTATGGCAATTAGGTGTGGCAGGAGAAAAATCCCATGACAAAAGACTCCACACACACACACACACACACACACAAGAAGACATTTGTTAGCTGTTGGTCCGGGGTGGTTATTGGTTATTCGACTGTTGATTCCTCATTAAGTCACGTGTTTCACCATAAAAATTCAACTTCTCATGATCAACAAGCTTTTTTGACAGTTAAATTTCTTATATAAAACCACATCATGATGATGGAGACTTCCCCCTAATATCTTGATGCTTTTTCTAAGTGTAACTTTTGATTACATTCACAACATAAAAAACAACTTAGGGGGAAATAATAATAGAAATTAGATTAATAAAGCCTATTTTTCATTGATTCCAAAAAATGAATAGCTTAAAGCAGCGGTCGCGAAACTTTTTGACCTCGCGGACCAGTAAATTCATAATTTAAATCCCGCGAACCAGTAATAGGATATTTTAAGTGTTAAATATATTTATAAAAAAATTGTGATCTAAGAACACATAAAATGTACCTAGTTAATAAAATGAAACTATTAATTGCAACCAAATTATACGAAAGCTTTATTAATAAATCATAAACAAATAAACAAAAACTCTCTCTCTCTCTGTAAAAACAAAACAATTAAAAAATGGTTTAAGTATATCAAACTTTTAGCATTATACATTCCTCGTGCGATGGAGGTTCCTGCTTACATGAAATAAGATTATGGTTATTTGGATCCAATGTTGTTACTGCAAGACGCAGAACTGCACTTATTTTCAGCTCAGATCGGTACCGTGTTTTGATAGTGTTGACAGATGAAAAGGCCTTTTCACATAGAATAAGTTGTGGAGAATTGAATCAAAATTGTCATCGCCTGTGTTCACCAATAAAAGGGTACTCACTTTTTAAGGAAAGCCAAAACTTAGATTTTGATAAGGATAAATGAAATTTAAACGTGAAAGTTTCGTCGGACGATAGGTTGATAAGGCTTTCTTTTAGATGCATGCTTAAATTATTATCTTGAATTTTCAATGCAAACGGATCTATTATCCACATCTTACCATGTCAGGACGATTTATTTACCGTGGCGTTATTCTATGAAATAGCGTTTTTATAACTTTTCATACGTATTATTGTGAATTTAATTATGTTTTAATGCATCGTAAAACATAACTTAACGTGTTGAGTAAGTGTATTCCATACTTTTTGAGGACCAGCAAAATTTTCTCGCGGACCACCACTTTGGCGACCTCTGGCTTACAGTATTTAATCCTTGAATAATTCGTTTATCAATGTGCACTGATCGTTTATCAATGTGCACTATCAATGTGCAATCCCCATCCGGTATAGTGGTTAGTGACGCTGACTGCGGTGCCGTAAGGTCAGGGTTCGAATCCCGGGTAAGACATGGATATTTGTGTTGTAATCCTTCTCTTCTTTGTGATGTGTGCTTCACGCTTACTTCTATGTAAGCCCTCGTGTGTGATACTTTGTGGGACACAGGGCTATAAATTTTTTCAATAAAAAAATGTGCATTGATGCCAGATAAAAGAATTGCAACATTCCTAAAATTTTGTAAATTTAACTCTTAAAACATTAGTCCATTCTTCAAAAACTGTAGAATTACTTTCATACGTCAGGAGTAATTTAATTGGAGAAATTTAAATCAATAAAATGCAATATAATTTTCGAAAATGTCGATTTCAGCTACCGAAAAAAAAGACGAAACAACGCGTGAAAAAAACAACTTACTTCTTGTTATTTACTGGAGTAATAACTGAAACAAAACCATTTCAATTTATTTAGAAGGCTCCTATGTTTTTTTTATTATATATATCTTGTCATTTTTTTCGAACGTGCGAAAGGATGCAATTGCCACAAATCATTTTCTTTTTACATTCAGTAGCACTTCTCGATAAAATGGAATAGTCTCACATGATCGCTCATTCTTTCTTCGGTTGATGTCAGCCGCGAAAGTCTCGTGCGCACTTTTATGGGATGTTTCTCCAGTCTGTGATCGATTCGATTTGCTTTTGTTTTTCCCACTCAATCAGTGGTTTGCGTCTCTTTCTCAGACCTTAATCGAATCTCATTCATCTCTTTCGTTCGATAAATAAAGACAGAAAGGGAAACTCAATTGTTGTCGGCGACGGAATCGATGACGAAAGACATTTTTCACATTTTAGCAGGAAACATGTGACGTAGTTAATGTTCGCAAATGAACACGTTCCGTGCGTTGTGTTCGTTGGGCTTCTATTTCCTTGCACATGTCGCTTTGTTGAGAATATACTTACATGTGAAATCGCACCAAACAATTCTTTTAATTGTATATGAATTTAAGGGGACATAATACGATTCAATTGACAAAAATCGGTCAAAAAATCGAATCTAATTTGTTTAGCCTAAATTTTTTTTTTTATACTTTTCTATAACCTCACAAAAATTGAAAGCTCTAAACTTAAAAAAATGCAGAATTACGATAGCTCTTACATTCGTTTTTATTCACATCCCATGGCAAATTAAAACTTTAAACTTACTTATCTGAGAAAGATAAAATAACTAGTTTGTCTTCATTAAAATTGCTAAGGCTTTTTTTTCTATTGTGCCTAATGCTTTGGATTTTTTTACTTAATAGTACATGTAACAAAAGTTGGTATGCATTTTACATCAAAGCAATACTTATTTTTCTAAAAATAATTGAAATCGGAATTTATACATTTTTTAAGTAATTTTTAATAAGCATTCATAAAAAGAAGTATTGTACAAATACCAATCATGCTATCGCAAAACCCATACCAACTTTTGTTATACATAGTGTGAAGTACATGTAAATCAAATTTCATGCTTGCACGTAAATTTTTGTAGGATGAGTAGCATTTTAAAATCACTTCACAAATTTTTTTTCTAACAAATTAAATGGCTAGCTTTTTATGAAATTTTGAGCACAAAATCTGTTTTACATAGTATACATCCATAGGAGGCAATCAAAAAATTTTGAAAATCCTTAAATTAAAATTTTTTTTTGCGTAAATCGTACCACGTTCCCTTAAAAAAATTTTAAAAAGTTTGTCTTTATTTTTAAAAATCTACTTTCTTAATTACATTGATGGCCGCGGTAGCCTAGTGGTCAAGGTAACGGACTCATAGTTGGCATGTTATGATTTCGAGCTCAGTACTGCTGAAGACTTACCGTGTAGGTGAGCGTTGCACATTAAATATGTAGAGGCTCAAACGTCCTTCCGTTGGTGTGGTATGGAAGTTAGGAGAGGGGGCTACTAACTCACAGGTGTCGTCCTCTTCGCTTAACCATGGTTCAAGATGACGAGGTCCGTATCCAAAAGCCCTCTTGTAACTGAATGAGGCGACGTTGATATTCAGTCACTCCTTCATTCTTAATTATGCTTTCATTTTTCAAGTATAATTCTGTCGATTTGACTTGACTTTTTGTTAACGTGACACTCTAAGCCTCCATTCACACCAAATGTCGTGATCAATCTAAATCACAATGATTCTGACTGACCAAGATTTGCCTTCACACTGCGAAGCAAGTCGATACGAATCAACCTTTCTTCCATCATTTGCTCTCGAACATGTATGCTGTTTTTAATGTTTTAAGTTATCAAGCTATTAATTTCATAACTATATTCTTATTAATTTATTTTCAAATTGGAATACATGAAACAAAAAATTTATGAATGGTTTTATTTATTTATTTTTTTATGTATACATATTTTCCCTGTTAGTATCAAGTGTAATTATAGTCTGAAAAGAAGAAAAATTATAAATATGTATTGTAATTGCATCAAAATTCAATTACTTTTACAAATAATATATATAATGTTTTAAAAAGGCATTACAAATTAACTGTAGCATATAACAACTATTTTTTTTTTAATTATAAATTTAAAAATGGTTTAATTGTTCTTTTAATACATTAATCAATTAAAAAATTTATTATGCCATTTGTATTTTGTTTGTTTTATCCAACATATAAGAAAATTTGGGATCTATGTAGTAATAAAAAGGTATTTTTTTTTAAAAAATTAATTATCCACAGTTTTGATGCTTTATTTTATTTTAGCATTCTTATAAATATTTAATTTTTCTCTCCCTAAATTAAAAAAAAATTCTCATAAAATTGATTTCTGAAGCTATTTCAAAAATCCTTCAGAATATTACTCCCTCCCCCAACACATTTTGCATTAAAATATTATTAAATAAAGAATAAATTTTTCCAATTTCTAAAATTGAATAAAATAATACATGACAACTTAAATTTTTTAATTACGCAACATTAGCAGAGATAAAATACAGCCTGCACACTCGGTGACAGGAGCTAGTTTACATATAATGAATAAGAATATTGTGAATTCCAAAAATATATAAGCGCCATCTATTGGGATAAAAACAAAATCATGTTAACTCTAACTATGAAATCATTATCTTCAACACGAAATCAATTTCTTAAATAGAAACTTTACGTGATATAATCATTAATAACATAAAAAAACACTAAAAATTAACACTCTATTTGTTTGAATTCACCTTTTCTTTAAAAAATTGTAACAGCCATCGCACCCGACTAATCGTACCTGCCCGCGGGAACGAGATTCATGACGGATAGAACCGGATTCGATTGGTGTGAAGGCAGGAACTGGTTATAGGCTTTTTTGAGAGGGAAATTACGAAGCCGAATCTCAGTCAGTTAGATTCGCTGTGGCTCGGGTTGATTGCGACTGAGTGGGATTCGTTTGGTGTGAAGGGAGCCTAAGGCAATGAGAGGACTATCGCCTACGAACGGATAATTCTGTAATTTTATACCTCGGTCAAGTGGCGAAAAAACAATATAAGCTGTCACCTTACTCGCTAAACTTCTACATAAAGCCAATGAAAGTACTTAGAGCTACGACAGATTCTACGCGCATTAGCCCTCTACACGCCCAAATGTTGTTCTTGTAATAAAAAAATAACCCCAAACAACAACCAACCACTACCCCCCCCTCGTGTTTCCTTTACAATAAATACGACCGCAATACGAAACATAAATCCAACACCACTTTCATTCAGCGTCGTTTCGCGCGTTTGAAAGCCTTCCAAACCATAAGTATAGCTGTTAGGAAGGTTGGTGGTGGCCACCCTATGAAAAAAACTACGTGAATAACCATGATATCATCCATCAGGCCAAAAGAGCCCGATTTTAGTCAGTAAGTGCCATTGCTCAGCAACTGTGTACAGTAACAGGGCGACTATGGCTATTGCGGTTTACTACGGCTAGACACTTTCACAAAAGTGGCCTATTCGCCTGCCGTCCTGAACGCTGCATTCCTTTGAAAGTGGGCCATCGGCAACAGCTTTTAGAGCATAAAAACTGGACAATTCATAAATGAAGTCAGCACGAGAGTCGTTTCAGTGCCACAAGCAAGTCTCAACGCCACTTGATTTGGATAGAAATTGGGGCGCGGTTTCATCCCATTAACTGTGGTCCTGGAGTTGTCGTCTGGGGAGATTATGCTGAAGGGGTGGATTAAGCTCTATGTTTTCAACAGAGGTTCTGTAACCGGAGATCGCTATTGCAAGAAAGTGATCCTTTCCCGTGAGTGGCTGTTCTGAGGTGCTATTGAACTAGACTTCGTTTTTATGGATGACAATTCCCAGGCCGCATCGTATTGCTAATGTTCAGCAGATACTGAAAAGTTGAAATATGAAAATCCAGCGCAATGGATTGGCCACACGCACACACACACACAAAGTTCTTCCCAGATTTAAATCCCATACAACATGTGTGAGATGTTTTAGGGAGACGCCTTGCGGTTCGATTACACTCTCCGGGAAACACCCAACAACTGAAACAGATGCTGATTAAGGAATGGGAACTTTTACCTCAAGAACTATTGGAGAATCTGGTGCTGAGTATAAAGAGACGGTGCGAAGCAACTGCTATAGTAAACGGAGGGCATATCTCAAACTAAGAAACATCTGATTGTTGTTCTTCCTCTTAAACAGATAATCACCTGTAACCATACTATGAGTTTAATAAAGCTTTGTTTGTTTGATTCCATACTATATGCATTGTATTCATTTTTTGCACAATTATGCTTTTATTACCTTTTAAGTACAAAATGCTGTCTCTCAGGTAATTTCTCGTGGAGTTATGGTAAAAAAAATCCCACCTGTTGCTCAAGTTTTACAGACCAGAGTATTTATTAAAATGTGGATGTAACTTGAAGAAATTAACGAAAATTATATTACAAAAAGTGACAAGACTTTGCTATTGCGTTCAAACTGAGCAATATTAAGAATATGTCCTAGATGTACAAGATTTTAAAGCAAAAGAAATTTATTGATAATAGTAATTATATATATATATATATATAAAAGATACTGTCATTGAAATGTAACAGCTAAGATAAAGGTACGTTCAACATTTTTCAAAGTTTTAAGAACTTAGGGGAAAATATCGAATGGAAAAACAAAACTATTCTGGAAGACGATATCAATGATTTCTTTGAAGCATTCACGAAAAGCCTTCTTTTTTTAAAAATGTGAGATATACTGCTAAAATATTGAAAACTGTACAGAAGGGAATTGCAAAAAGAAATACATCAGAATAATAAAATTTTCAGACAGTAAGAAAATAACAATTTTATTTAAATTAATAAATTTCTTAAGAATTGAAAAAAATTACTTATCACTTTTCATTTTGTCAAAAACATTCTCGTAAACACAGCACGCGCATATATAAACATTCAAACTTAAATAATAATAAAAAAACCTCAAGGGAATTTGAATAACAATCCTTTTTGAAATGAAAAATGGTTTTGCTTTTGACACTGATTGCATTATCTTTTTATTTCATGCAGCTGATTATTTTTTCTCTCATCGTTCACTTACACACACTTCAGGAATAAACTCTTTGGATGTAACAGAATAATTAGAATGATATTAATGTTGACAGAGGACATTATTATCTTTATTAGTAGTGAAACAAGGAGAAAAAAAAATTCGTTCGGTCTGATAAAAATAATTTACATTGAAAATTTTCTACATGGTTAATTAAGGTTGTACAGAGAGAAAAAGTACTTTTGATGTCAAAATCATATTTAGCGAAAACAAAGAGATAAATAATGTGATGAAATCCAATTTAGAATATAGGTATTGTTCGTAGCAAGTGGAGATAGATAAATTATACTTTTTATCAGAATTAATCATTCAAAACAAATTAATTTTACCTGTGTAGTAATTATTCCAAGTAAATGATAGGCTACAACAATTACTCTATAAAATGCCGTCATTGGGGAAAATATAAAGGTACCGGAATAAAAAAAAATTTTTTCTCTCTTTCAAAAATCGATATTTGATTGCACTTTTTTTAGGTTTATTTACAGAACATTTCAGGTTTATCCTCTACCTCATTATTATCTATGTTTCGGCGTATTATAGAAAATTAAATTGCAAATGGCTACAGCAGAGTCGTTTTTTTTTATATTGTTACGAATTTTGTGGAAATAGTGCTAATAATTTGTATTTGGATGTGTAATGCATTTATATTACTCTATATTATATTTATAATCTGTTAAAATTGTAATATTCATAAGCAAACACCTTCCCTTACGTTATAATGGTGATTCAATGGGAACTTGGCGAGATCTTGGCGATAGAGCCAAGTTGGCATCATATTTCGTGACCAGGTTGGCCACCCATTTCGTGACTTTGGCGACCATGTTGGCGAGTTCGGGACCCTCTGGATTCTTTTAGAAACTTATGGAAAGATCCACTAATTTCACGCTCTATGACGCAAGCGGATTTTTTTTTCGAAGTTTCCGCCGGGTCTATAAATAGAGATGCTCGCCGAAACGAGAGTCAGTCTTGATTCAACCAGCGAGTAGTGAGCAATGTTTTGACTAGCGATTAGCTCGGCTGTGCTTGTGAATAATCTTTTCTTACGTGTATTTTAGACATTGATAATTGTGTATGAGTTCTGTTGAAGGGGTGAAGACCTTTCGAGATTTACTATGTGAATATTGCTGCTGAATCCTATATTTCAAGAATTGGAATTTCGACAATAAATATGCACCGCTCTTAAAGAACTGTTAGTTTTCTTTGTGACTGTTTTGCATAAAATCCACGAACCCCGATCAAAGTAACAATATTGTTTTAGTTTTTGTAAAAATAAAAATGGCTTTGAGTTGTTATTCTTATGTTATAGAGGAATATTGATCTTTGTGAGTTAGAAGAAAAATCAACCATATTCAGAACAAATCTAATTTATTACTCTTCACCTTAAATTCAACAATCCAGAGTAGGGAATGCACACTTCTATTAAATATGGGAGCAATTACACGGTAGAAAGCATACTTAATAATTGATAATAATTCAGTTAACTTATGCTTAGAGCTCTTTGGTTATCTACGGTCTGAATTACTGTAATTCCTTTCTCAGCTATTCGACCTCTGGTCCTTATTATTCAATTTGAACTTCTTGACTAAATCACATCAATTAGTAATCTTGACTAGTTCTCAAGTACTTTCCGCTAACCACACTAACTTCTCTCTTCGCGTATCAAAAATTAAAGCTTAAATATCGTCCTTCATTTACATAAAGCGTGTCTTCTTCTTCGGGAGAAAGCTTTCAACAGAACAACATTTTCAAGATATATATTTCCCCAAAAGGATCAGTAAAGGTTCGCAGTTAGAGCCGTTAACTAACTAGACAACTAATAATGATTAGAATTTTTACGTCAATTATGTTTTTTTGATCGTTATTTGTGAGACGTCAAACGCAGAAGCCTAATGGTGGGGGTTACTGACTTGTAGCTGGCGTGTCATGAGTTCGAGCCAAGTGCCACTGAAGACAAGCCGTACAGAGGAGGCCGGTGCTCGTAAAAGATGTCGAGGCTCAAACGTCCTCCCGTTGGTGTGGTGTGGAAGCTAGGAGAGGGGGTTCCAGCTGAAGTGTAACCCTCGTCAATTAACCATAGTTCAAAATGACAAGGTCCATCGCCAAAAGACCTCGAGTAGCTGAATAGTGCGACGTTGATATTCTCTTTCTCGCAACCTTCGACACTTCAGCGTTGATATATTTTCTAGTGTTTATAGGTGCGTTTTTTTTTGTTATCAACGATATTACTTTGGAAAAAACATTAGAATATATGTACACATTGAAGAAAAAAAAATCCCAACACCACAAAAAAAAAAAAAAAAATTATTGTAGATTGATGAAATTTTGGCAATGCAATTGTCTAGTTAACATGCTTAATAGATTAAAAAAATTTTCAAGACCACAAGTTAATTTAAGTTCAAGAGAATGCATTTCAAATGTGAAATGCTGTTACATTAATAGTCAGTGTAACCTCCAGAATTTTGAAATCAAGCCTGCAAGCATTGTGTTGAACAGGTGCCGAATGTCACTTTATAAAATGACATTAATGACATTATTAATGACACTTTATATAATGACATTTTATAAATGACATTATATAAGTGACATTCGGCACCTGTTCCACTTGTGCTTGCTTGTTCCACTTGTGTCAATACTGAGACGGTCAGTGTTGGCTGTGGAGGATGCTAGAGTTGTTGTCCGATGATATCTAATACGTGCTCAATTGGAGACAGATTTGGTGTTCTCGTAAGCCAAGGTAACGTGTAAACACTAAACTTGTGGGTTCTTTTCGGATCGGGTCGTGTTCAAATTGCGAAAAAAATAACTGCAGTCAGGATTTTATCCTTCTGTTTTATTTCACTCCTTCTATGGGACACCTCATAAAAAAAAAAGAAAATATTAAGATGATACAAGATTGCAATCTATCGTCCAGTCGTCCTTTTTCCTCCGAACACGTTTTTCTCGCTTCCGGTTTTCTCACCACCGCTCTCCTTTCTCTCCTGGTTCAGTCTCGTTTGGTCTCCCCCCATCGTTGCCAGGTCCTCCTCTTTTTATAGGGGGCCGCTGCCAGATCTCGTGTTTAACGTTCGACCTGTTGCCAGGTGCAGGCAGTAGATCCTTACAGAGAATATTACGTAACAACAGCGGTGTGAGGGTGAGTGTTATCCTGTTGGAAAATTTCCCCCTTGAATGCTGTTCATGAATGGCAGTACTCTAGGTTGAATTACAGGACTGACGTACAAATCTGTAGTCATAGTGTTTGGGATAACCATGAGAGTGCTCCTGCTCTTATAGGAAGTTGCTCCCCAGACCATGACTCCAAGTGTAGTTCCAATGTATCTAGGCATTCCCCTAGCCTCCTTCTGAGCAACACACGGCCATCATTGGCATTAAGGCAGAACCTGCTTTCATCAGAAAACACAACAGATATCCACTCCGTTCTCCAATGAGTTCTGGTTTGACATTATTGGCGTCGCAAACGGCAATGGCTTAAAGTAATGGAATGCAAGGCACAGGATGTCTGGCTCGGAGCTGTCCTTGAAGTAACCGATTTCTAACAGTTCATTGTGTCACTGTGGTACCAACTGCAGTTCGAATTTCTGCCGTGGAGAATTTTTTTAACATCTGCCATCAGTAATCCCAATTGCGAGGGAAGCTTCTCTAAGCTAAAATTAATCAAAAATTATCTCAGATCGACTATGTTCACGTTAAGGCTAACAAATTTAGCTATTATGGCAGTTGAACATGACATACATATTGATATTGACAATGGGCTCAATTCAAGTGACATCATAATCACATGATAGTGAAAGCCACGTGATTCTAGCCAATCAATTTAAAAACTCATGCGACGTCATAGTTAACTATCTAGTGTTAGATAAACACTAGATAAAAACTTAGTGTTTCCAGCTAATCAGTTCACGCGCTCCGGTGTTGCCAAGTTTTGCTCTTTGCAGAAACTTTCTCTTAAAAAGTACACATGTATACAAAATGCATTTTATTTAAAAGTATAAACATAAGATATGATTTTTTTTTTTTAATTTAAAAAAATCTTTTTGAAGAAAATTTTCCCCTCTAACATTTAAACATCTTTACCCAAATATAAAATTTGAAATTTTATCTGAGTTTTACTAATAGAACAACAATACAATTAGTTTAATGTTTGTTTTTAATTCAATGGAAAACACGTGTTTGTTTTTATCATGTGACTTCATCAATTGAGCCCATTGTATAAAAGGTTTTGCTATTAAAAAACACGAAAAGTGCATTTTTATTCAATAAAAAAATTTAAAGTTGCTTTTTTTTACGTTTACTAATTTTCTTGACTAATAATTAAAATAGAGAGGCGATAAATTTTAGGGTGGCCCCAGGTGGCCAAAGCCCACGCTACGCTGCTGGTGAGAGGAACACATTGAAGAAACAGAAACATTTCATTGAAAGGTTGTACTGCTACAGGTGTTCGAAATTACGTGACAGAAATGGTCTGTCAGGCTTGACAGTGGCACTGTATGGGGGGAATTCCTTACGTTCTGGTAGATTCCACCGAGCAGTCTTGCGGTAGGTGTCACTAAACGGAAGGTTTCGTAAAAACAAATCCTACTGGAAGTCGTCATTTGTGATCTTTTTCCCTAGGTAGCAGGATGAACTTGTATTTCAATGAAGAATTGGTCAATGTGCTGACCGTGTATGAATCTGCAGATTGTAATGGGCACGCCGTTTGGTTTTTGTACCTGGGACGTTACTCGGACAGGCGTGTTCCACATAACACGACCTTTGCAAGTGTGAACAGAAGTCTGAATCTGGTTACATGAAGATTTTGAAATACGTTCCTTCAATTGATAATCTTATTGATTGGATATCTGTAACTGCCCCGCAGAAACGTGGCTTGTCTGAAATCTACGAGAGCGTAAAGAATTCCATGCAGTTTCACTGTCAGGCTTGCCAGATGACTTCTGATCGAAATTTTTCAAAAACCTGTTTTAGTACAACCTTTCAATGAAATGTTTTCTGCCCCATTAATGTGCTGCTGTTTCTCATCTTTTTCTCTGCTACTGTGCACCATAATTTGCAACTAGGGCATTTGCGAACCTACATTCCTGTGTGGTTACAAGTCGTCTGTGTAACCCCCCCCCCCCACACACACCCTGCAATTTTGTCGCTCTGGTAGCAAATCACCCTGTACATAGTTTTTCATTTATCATCTGCTCATATTTGTTTGTGACGTTTGAAATGTTGAAAAATGGTTTGTTTTTAACGCGGAACTCTCTCGAGAGTGAAATAAAAAATTTAGAACCCGTTTTAGCTGAATAAGGTTGGTGTTTCATTTAAAGGCTTCTGCCATACTTTTTATTTTTATCCCAGTTTTAAAACAATAACCTAACTCAACAAACAAGTGTATTTAGACAGAAGACTTAAAATTAAACAAATATTCTAAATTTGCAAACATATAGCACTGAATCGCAGAAACTTTGTTCTTATGTTTCAAAAATTGTTTTGCGAGCTAAATCAATTAAACTTTTACATAAAATGTTAATCGAGAATTTCTTTATGAAGACTATTGGTTAAAGTGCTCTGGTTAAGTTATCTGGTAATTTGGATTCTTTCGGTTGCCAAATAAATAAATCTTTTTCCCCACTTTATTTTTTTAATAAATGCAGTGTATTGGATATATTACTACTGTTTTACAAAAAGAAAGAAAATTAATTAATTTGCGGTATGACAAAGAATCAATTTAAATATTTATTTCAATGTATGTTTTTTTCTGTTGAAAAAAAAACCAAGGTTGGAACCGCTCTTGTCATTAATAACTATAACTGACCATTCAAAGCAGCAGAAGCGCCCTCTGGCAACCACTCATCTTCAGTAAAGGCTAGGTGATAAAAAAATGTGGTCACTATGAAAATTCGTCCATGGTTTTTGCACATTATTTTTGTTGTTGTTGTTACTAATGCCATCGGCAAAGGTCAGATCAAGGCCCACGGAATTCATCATGGCAAAGGGCTAAGTAACGCCTGTCGTTAGCCGTAGCTTTGAGCACCATACAGGTGACAGAATGATTTTAGCTCGGTTCCACCCCAATTTTCAGGGAGAACATCCTGGGGGTAACCAGGGGCCTCCCACCTCTCTTCCCCTTCCACCAATCTCACGAGAGGACTTGCAGCTTGACGACTATTTAAAGTATCCCCATTCTGCAAAGGCACTATACTTTTAAAAACTTCCATCTCTTCTCTCGAATTTGAACCAAGGCCCAACTGCACAGCAATCAGCGTCGTTAACAACTATACCGGATGGGCGAAAATTGTTAACAATTATTTTTGTTAACGATATGTAATGACTTTGTGTGTTTCTTAACTTATATTAATAAATAATAGTTACACTACATAAAACTTCATTAATCCCATTCCCGACTTTACGACATTTAGATTAATATTTTAGTATTTAACGCACTATAAGGGGGTAAAATTAAATCTCTTGAGTTTCATTAGTTAAATGATCTGCAAGCATCTATTTATAACTAAGGATTTTTTTGTAAATGAACACTTTAATCTAAAAAAACCACCATCCAGCAAGGATTTAAAAATTGTTGTCCTTGTCAACTTTATGGATGAACATATATATATATATATATATATATATATATATATGTTCATCCATATTTTTTTATTTAATACATTTTTTTTAATATCAACAATTTCAGGCTTCACTAATTCGAATTTACACACACACACACATACACATGCATTAGAATTTTCACATCGGTTAGTAATGAAAGATGAAATAACATTATCAGTATTTTTGTCCAAAGGGATCTTGAAAACAGAGTTGCCAGACACTTATGCAACAAAGTAGCACGAAGAGGGAAAAAAAGTAGGGAATGGATTTTCACTTGCAATTCATTAATATAATTTTTTTTTAAATTTTGTAAAACTTTTTGTAAAAAAAAGGTTAAAATGCTTTAATTAATTCATTTAAAATATATTCAAATTCTTCCTACTAGGTATCGGGATCTGCTGTTTTTTTTTTTTTTTTATAAATTTCTGAATTGTATTGAAGCATTTGTGGCGATGGAATGAAATCAACATAGCAAGTCCCGAATTCTTCCAAAGTCATTTTGATTCTGAGGATTGACTCAAACAGTTCGAGTCACATTCGATTCCTAAATTTTGTCTTTTTTGACGTCACTCTGGAAAATGCCCTTTCTACAGTGGCATTACTTATGGGTAGGCTGTAAAGCTTTAAAGAAATTATAGCTAATTCTCTTAAAAATGGATTTCTAACTGCGTCTTTTATATTAAAAATGTGACACCAAAATAATTCTCCATCATTTAGAAGCTCAGATTCAGATAGAAAAACATCTTTCAACTGTATGTTAAAAATTTGTCTCCATGGATTCTCCAGAACATATAAGTTAGATTCTAATTAGATTCTCTGCGAATTCTAAGGGCAGATAATAAAAAAAGGACGATTTGAATTTTTTTAAAAAATATAGGGGAAAAATTCTTTTTTTAAAGTTCCGTAATTTGAAGAGATTTGGTTTAAAAGTTGCTCACAGGAAAAAAATCTTGAGAAAATTACGACATCTTTTATAGATTTCTTTTGTAGATTCTGCAGAAATTATTTTACTTTTGCTTGTCAGTTTATTCAAAAGACATCCATCAAGTACTTCAATAGGCAAATAAATGCTAGTTAAATTCATGTCACCTTGGAGACTCACAAATTTAGTGTAAATTCTTCTTTTTAAAAGAGCAGGTGCAATATTTTAATGTTTTCAGTAATTTGCAATGATCATTTTGAAAGAGCAAATTAATCCACTCAAATTCTGCTAAATTGGAAGCTGTAATTTAACAATATTTAATTCTACCTTTGTATTAATTTAAGTAGATAGAAGACAAGTAGTTGATTGGAAAGAGAGAAATCTAGGCAGTGGCGTAACGGAAGAATATTAGGACCCCTTGCAAAGTCAGCTTTTGGACCCCAAGCCCTAATACGTACTTGGCGTCAGTCGGGCTTTGAGCTCTTTAGAATCCCTGAACCCCCACAATGCGAGGTTGTACATTACGCCACTGAATCTAGGTGAAAACCTTTCAAAAGGAATTTAATAAGATTTTTATTACATAATCTTTCTAGATGACAAGTGCTTGCTTTTGTCATTGTATACAATTTTTTATAAGTCCGGTGCTGCAACGTAAGTTAATTACAAAAATAGATTTTTATTCTTTAATTCAATGTACCATTGATGATAATTATACAATTTAATTAGTTCTCTAAGAATGTGTCCTTTCACAATTACTTTTTTCCAGTTTAATATTTATGTAGAAATTCTCTCCAAGCCTATTTTTTAAGAATATTACATGTTTCATTTTCATGCTTCTATAGGGATTAGAAAGAATCCCACAATTTCTTTTTTCTACCCCTTGCAGTGGAAAAGAGTGGTGGGAGAGGGGAGTCCCGCTTAGATAGGCTCCGATTCATGGCGTAGGCGAGGGGGGAGGGAGAATTTAGAGCGTTTCGTGTCGTTTCGGAGTGGTGAAACATACTGCAACTCCCTATTCTCTTTGGAGACAAAAGTCACAATTTTTTTTTCGATTTTTTTTCGAAATTTGTCCTAATACTTTTATATATGGTTGAAAGTAGCAAAAAGTAGTGGAATCTTAAAGTAAGGTAGCATAAATTTCGTGAAGTAGCAATAGGATAAAAAAAAAGTAGCGGAAAGTTTTAAAAAGTAGCAAAATTCGCGAAAAATCGCATGATCCGGCAACATTGCTTGAAAATGGAGGTGAGCATCTGCGAAAAGTGTTTGAAATTAGAAAAGCCAATGCTATTGTACGAGGGGTGATTAGAAAAAAAGGTTACAAGTTGAATGAATAAATATTTATTAGCAATAGACAGAAAATACAAAAAGGAATTAAAAAGCATACATGCCTATCACATTTCGACATAACCACCAAGTCTATTTAGGCATTTATCATAACGTAGAACCAACTTGTTTAACCCATCTTGGTAGAAATCAGGTCCCTGTCCATTGAGCAAAGTCTCGGTGGATGATTTCACAGCACTCTCTTGGAATATCGCAGCACATCAGACACGCTACCATAGCTCAGTCCTAGCTCTGACGAGATTTCCCTCAGAGTTACCCGTCGATCATTTTGAACCATTTCTCCAATTCATGCCGTGGTGATTTCTGTTGTTGAAGATCTTGACCGGCCGCTCTCTGTCATATTGTGGCTTTCGACATTCTGTCTTCCTGATTGAAAAGAGTGACACAATTTCGCTATATATTGTCTGCTCATTGCAGTTGCGGATGCATTCTTTGCCTATAAAAACGAATCATGACTCGCACTTCCAAACGAGACCAATTTCCTAAGAGTCTTGCCATTTCAATCGTCCTGAACCATCTGGGAACTTTCACTACCTACCCAAAAACCAGCCGTATGACAAGTAGCCCCATTTGTCTCCACTTGGGAAACTATATTTCTCCACAATAAGTAGTTTTTAAATGCTGCCACTTGTAACCTTTTTCTCTGATCATACCTCGTACATTATAAAATAAAAAAAGAAAAAAAAATACGTTGCATTTGATGTAATTGATTTTGACTTTATATTTTGAAGTGAAAAATAATGTATATATGCATTGTTCTTAAAGCTTTTAAGGAAGGCAACATAATATAGAAGCATATCTATGTATATATAAAACCCACGAAGGTATATGAATATTTAGACATTTTTTTTGCTGAGAAAACATTTGAACTAAAAAGCAAAGAAGCCTATAATTATCATAAAAATATTGTTTTTAAAGAAAATAAAAATAATTTAGAGTAAAATTGAATTTTTGAAAATTTTTATCAGGATGACGCTCGCATAAAAGGCGGCTTCTTATGGTAAATGGAGAAAAATGCGCATCTCCCGTGAAAGATAAGCAGTTCGGAATAAACAAAATTTCCATTTATTTACGATTCTTTCCTGCCAGGGAATCATAAAATATTCATGCACTGTGACTGTGTTTCCCTCGGGCTTATAAATTAAAATTCCCCGAATGTCTTTTTTTTCTTCTTTTTTTTCTGATAATCCATTTCCAATAAAGAAATGTCTCGCTACAACATGAACATATTTCGGAAGGAAATATGAAATAAGATTCAATCTTACGAAAGTAATTAAGATATCTGAACACGTTCCGGATACTTTGAAAGAACTGTAAAGAAAATTCGAAGGGGAAAAAAAGATACATTTTTAGGAAAACTAATCGGAATATTTTGTTTTATGCTTGCATTCCAGGTTATAAAGTATCAAAAAATAATAATATTTGCTTCGGTTCTCGAAGATCTATTCTACAATTGTAATCATTTTTACAGATTTTATTTTCAAAATAGATTATATAAATTAGAAAATAGTTACGCAATAAATATGTTTTCAACATACGAAGCTACAGCGTACGCAATAAGTTAGTAAAGAGTATTAAAATTTTCAGAGGAAATTTAATTATTTCAGTTATATCATGTCTCAAGCGTGGAAAGTTATACAAAAAATTCCACGGGGGGGGGGAGACATTTAAAAATTTATTGATGCATCCATTCGAAAAATAATCCAACAAACGATTTAAAATTTTAAACATTTTTAAATGATCGCATCTTTTATAGGAGATTTCAAAAGCATTTAAGAATAACTTATCGAACATGAGCAAATGCATGTTGTTTAATCTTCCTCCTAGTCATCGAAGTTGTCAGTAACTAGCAGACCACCAATGAGTAAGGTAGTATTAATAAGAATTGGTGGTGACTCGTTTACGTCAAAAGACAAAAGGAACAAAACATTGATATTAAATAAAAATTTGCACTCAGTGAAAGCATTTTAATTATTAAAATGAAAGTTACGTTTTCTTATGAAGTGGGAAATGTCCTGAAATGTACTAGATTTTTGTCCATCAAGCAGAATGTGATGCTGCAGTTGTGCACTATCTCAAAAAAAAAAGTTTCAACTCTTTTTCCATCTGGGCCAAAATCATTGAGAATGACACATGATAACTCCAAAGAGACTATTTTGAAGAAAATTAGTATAAGATTACCGAATCTGAATGTGATTTTTTTCTCATGAATAAAAGTATTTTTAACACACAACTCTTGTACTTCTGGAAACTGTAAATAATACATATAATTAAAAATAATTTTTGTAGTAGCACTTACGATTGTAAGAAAAAGAACACTAGGATGCCCACATTCAATAACTTGAATGTTTAGTAACTTTATTTGTTCTCTTTTGAGATCCTTTAATACTTATCTTTCTGAAGAGGAATAGAAATAAAGTTAAAAATGTTTTAGGAAGTCAAAAATATTCGTAACTCAAAAGCAAGTCATTGTAACGACCTCTAAGGGGAAAAACAAATTTAGACGATCGATTTTGTATTTACTGTGTGGGAAGTAACTCCAGAGCTACTGGCGACGGTATCACAATGGGAAGATAATGAACATAAATTGTTCCGTTTTGAAAAAGGCGATCGCAAATTTCTAGACTCTTCTACGATATATTTAGTTATTAGATTATTGCATTTATAAAATTATGTCATGAACATCTTACATTTTATTATGTATTTCCAAAATACATTTTTTTTCTTGTTGACCTTGTCGCGGTACTTCCTCCTCATTTAGGGCGAAGTGAAGATCTCGCTGACTGTTGCAGGGGAATGGATCCAAACGCAGCATGGATAGAGAAGCAATTAAATGGGACACGAAATGTTTACAAAAAGATATTTGTAATACTTTACTTTTTTATTATTGTAAATGCGAGACGTGATATGCGGAACAATGCAAACTAAATTGTAAATATAATGGGTACTTAAGGCTGTTTTCGGCTAATGTTAAAGAATAGGACCCAAATTGGGAATATTTTTTCAGATATAAAAGTACTCAAACATTAATATTATATTCTGGCCTCACTATCCGGTAGAGAATCACATATTTTATCATACTACTCATTTTTATCCGAGTTTTGAAACATTTTTTCTTTTATAAAATGTGTTTCGCATTTTTTTTCCTGTACCGTAATGCTAAATGATCTATCCCTTTACTTGTTAAAAAGGAAAAACAATTATTTTTATGAAATATTTTCAAATTTTAAAAACACTTAATTTTAAACAAATCCATGAGTTACAATGTCACAAATTTTTATAAAAATTGAGGCATTTTTCCTGTAGAAAAATGTGCTCCGCGTTAAGTTCACGCTCTTGTGCAGCCTTAACACTGTGTGCAAGTGATGGGCATTGTGACGTTTGGAAAAATTAAATCAATCAAAAAATCAAAAATATTTTTTTGTTGATAAATTGCTTCCTTAACATGTCTAGAATACGATGGTAAAGTCATTTTTTAAAATTCGAAGTTGTTACAAAGAAGCAGGTGTTAGAAGAGCAACTGTTCGGAGCGCTAAGATAAGATTGTCATTGTTTTAATCGGACTTGTGAAACTTTAAACGCGTTTCTCTCAAAACTGTGTTTTTCCAACTTTCCTCCCTCATATCTTAAGAACGGTTGGACCGAATGACTTCAAATTTATAGTGTGGAATCAGCACATGTATACGCACCAAATATATTATGATTATTCCAACACTCAAAACATTTCTTTTTTTTTATAATAAAAACATAACAACCCCCCATGAAATTCGAAACTTTTCTTCAGAGGTCTACCAAAACTCCAATTTTTGATATTTTTGATTGAGTATAGTCCATTCTGTGCAATTAAGCTTATAAATTAAAACGCCATTAATTGTTTTTATTTCAGATAAGCCAATCAGCCGGAATCGTGGAGGAAGTGATTGTTCATTTTTTCAGAGGCGAGTATGTTCAGAGCGCTGTAACTCACGCTCTATTGGATATTTTTGGCTAAACATTTATATACATACTCTTAAAATACTTATAAATAAACGTTTAAAAACTTCAAGTTCTATCTTTTTACTGGTCGTCAAAAAAAAATTCCCTAAGAATGCTTAAAAAAGAGGCCGTCAGATGGGTGAACCCCCTTAGTGGTTGCGTGAGAGTTAAGAAATTAAATGATGGATTTATTTACGTCACAGCTATTAATTACAGTATATACATTTGCACTGAAGTTATATTTATACTATCAATTATTTTAATTCTACAGAATGTGTCTTTTGTGAAAGAGACCAACACAACCAAACTTCTTGGTGTCTTCAAACGGACTGTCCTTCCATTCTGTTGGGGTGGGGTGGCTCGTTTCTGACACCATAAATTACAGGGTTCCTGCTCTCTCGTGTGGAATACAGCCGTAGAATTTCTCACGGCCACCGATTGACAGGGCGATGTCTGATGAAAAGACCCTGGAATATTTAGGGGTTCACGTGTGGATGTAAACTGTGTCGTGTGATCTGTATAAGAAAGCCTGTTTTTCAGCTCTCAGGAAAACATTACAGCGCTTTTCTTTATTAATTTGGTGTGGCTCAGTGGTTATAAACTATTATACCAGTATCGCACTCAGGAATTTTTCAAGATGGGGGTCCGGAGTCGAAAATTCACCATTCTTGTATCATGCTCCTTTTGATTTTGTCGATTTTCGGGAACAAAACACAGTAAAAAACTAATTATTGAATAAATAATCACAGCATTAATTAATAAAATTAATAATTAATAATAAATACTTAATTAAATTTTACGTATTATATACTTAGAATTATAACCAATCGGAAAAAATATCAAGGACTTTGGGGGGGGGGGCCCCCGGACCCCTAGGACCCCTCCCTTGTGTGCGCCACTGTATTATACTAATTATAATCATTGAGTCCAACTAAAAACAATTCCACTAGCCATTATTATCTTCTTTTACTTTTAATAATGTTCTCTATATATTTTTATACACTCTCAGTCCTGCCGATTAATTTTAATTTTTAACTTAAGCTCCTAACGAGTGAAAAACATTTTCTACATGTTGCTATATTGGAACTAAAGCAAAAAACTGAAACTAAACTACAAACAATTAATTTTTACAAAAAAGTGGAGGAGTGCCACCCAGTGTGCTTTTTGCCACAACAAGCTGTGAAATTCGCCAAAGAGAAATCCTCTGGTATCTTCTAATAGCTAAACGACTGTAATTCAAAAAATCCCTAGTGTGGTTTTTTTTGTTCTCAAAACAACTTCTATTCTCTATCACCCTGGCTGCTATTTATTAGAGACGTTCTTTTATGCAGTTGAGCAGTTCAAAGTGACAATTTGGCTGGACGGCAAACAACCCAAGTTAGAGAGGATAGCCCCCCCCCATTGTTATAACCTCTTTAAAACTTTTTTACACCCTGGTGAAGAACCACGGGTATAAGCAAATGTAATCGCAAGGTGAAATATAAACTAAATTTCAATCGTTCAATATCATACAACTGAACAAATTAATTCTAAAAAAAGAATAATTAAAAGAATAAAGTTCCAGTGCCAGATACTTATTTAAAAATTGCACAACGGATAGTAATGAATGAAACATTTGTTTATTTTTTAACACTAATTTGTGAGAGGTTGCCACCTCTCTCTTGGGCACCTAGATATGTGGGAGGTAGGGAGAGAAACACTCGACATGATCCAATCAATATATTTATTTGTCACACAAAGAAAAGACACAAATCCAATTAATAATAGGAAGAGAATGTCTCGATGCTAATCATGAAGGTGGAACAACGACGGTAATACACGAACGGTTAGGAGACTATCAAACTTGATCCTTACTTTATATAGGATCTATATGTATAACCTATCATCTGATTTAATATAATATCAATTTAATTTCAGTGAACTATCGGCACTTTAAAGCTTCCTTCTAAAAATCTCTTAATCACAATAATTCAAATATGATACCTTGAATAACAGTCTCACCTGGTTTCTGGCTTATTTCCTCTCCTTCTCTCTATTCTAGCTAGAAAACTTCGACTATATATGGTAAGTTGCTTTGAATATCACGATTTTCTTCTTCCGAAGGGTTAGTTATGAATAACGCGAATTGATAGTCCAAAGATTTCCCAAGAGGATTATTAGTTGAAGGATCGCGGACAGATCCGTCACAAATTGTGTGTGTGCCATATCTACCCTCCACTGGAGGGCAGCAGCAGGACTGCATGTAACATGTATTATCGAGAGCTACGAGGGCTCTATAGGTTATCAAATTTTGAGAGATCATGATGTAAACATCTACGATCTGGTGAATATGTAAATTTTCCGCGTGTAAATAAGTTGCATAAATATTAATGCTGTAAATATCTTATAATAGAATTTAGTTACTTTAGTATCCCATTTCATTATTCGAGAAAGAAATAAAACCCATACATACAATTAACAACTCATCTGTGATAAAGTCACAACTAAATTATCCGATCGGCTGCAATATTACACATCAGCAACCTGATAAAATTTGTCCAAAATATATCTCAAATAAATACAGTCGGACCTCTTTATAACGAAGTCACTAAATCCCGGAAAAAAGTTCGTTATATGGAAGATTCGTTATATAGAGGTTCATCTTTTAATATACTTTATAAGCCACATACAACAAAATTTAAATTCATATACACTATATATTAAAGAAGTTAATTATTCACACCTTTTTTTAAAAATTAATATATGTTTACTTTATATATATCTTATCCATCAAAAAGAAAGAAAAACTGCAAGGAAGGCAAGAAAAAACAATGTAGAATGTGTCACTATATTTCCAATATTAAGAAAATAATTTTATATTAAAATTAATGAATTTTAAGGACATTTTCTAATTTAAATCATTCAAGTAATATTAAGCATACATTATTTTATAACTAGAACATGGGGATTCGGGACAACTCCCCTGAGTGTGAAAGGGGATATCGAAGATGTTTCTAGTGAACTGGACAATGGGGGTTAAAGGTTGCAGTTCTTGAATTAAACGTCTAGAACTCTATTGCTCTCGGCTAGTTAGAATCTAATAAAACCAGTCCAAGATTTACGACCACCATAAATGTGTTAAAGAGAGCATAACTTGAAATGTTCAGAAATATTTTGAAAGTAGGGAGAAAAAAAAGTTGAATCACAAAAGAAAAAGTTGGTTATATAGAAACTTCGCTATAGAGAGGTTATTTTACAAAGAAAATTGTGAAATGTTCAAGGTTCCAAGAAAAAGTTTGCTATATTAAAAAATTCGCAATATAGTGGTTCGACTGTATTTCATATTAGTTTAAAATTATAACTACACAGATGAATAATGATGAATAATTATGAAACAAAGAATACAGCTTTTTTACTTAAAAATAAGTTAAATATTGAATTTGCACAGGGGTGTCTGTGTTTATAGAAGAATAATATAATTAATATTAATTTATTTCATTAAGAGTTTCATATGTAATGTTATCATATTCTTACTCTAAATGATCATGTGATTATTTTCACTTCACTATTTCCAATTCCTTAAGCCTAACACAATTTTAAGGTTTTAAAAGTATACCGAAATACATTCTACAGTAAAACGTCGCTGAAAATAAGGAATGCGTTTGATTTTCACGACGCGTATTTGCAATTCGTTAGAATCAAAATCGGACAGAAGGATAATCACGTTTCTTCCTTTTCACGGTTCGTTGAAATGAGTTCTGAATATTCTAAAACTGCTGTCGTCTTTCACTGTTTCCATTATGTCGAATGCGAAACGTACGCCGCTAGTTTCTTCCCAGTTGATTCCAAATGTCAACATATTCCTTCCGATTTGTTTGAACGAGATGTGTAAAAGGATTTTGGAATCACATTTCATGTTTCTATAATATTTGGGTTTAAATTAAGATAAAGGATCTCATATTCGATATCATGTTTCCCCGACGGTAAGACCCGTCTTTTTTTAAATTTTTGTTGAACAGACGCATTTTGTCTTACTTTACACATAGAATCATTAACATGCTATTCATGTTGAAAAATCGTATACAAATTTTATATGTTATTCAAATGTAAGGGCATGCTATTGTAAAAGATACAGTTCATTTTGTCCAATCGGAGATACGGGATGATTTGGAGAGCCAATATTTTCAGAAGTAGAGAAAAGAACTCCATTTATTTTGTTCCAAGTATTTATTTATTACTCTTTGACGAGACTACACAACACAAATGCAAATAAAGACGAACTTAGATCCCCAACAGAACATTTTCCATTCGCATTATCCATCTTCGACTTTTCGTCGGCCGTGGTAGCCCAGTGGTCAAGCTCATGGACTCATGGCTGGCGTGTCATGAGTTCAAACCCAGTATCGCTGAATACCCTCCGTATAGAAGAGGGCGATGTATGTTAAATCTGTCGAGTCTTAAACGTCTCCCATTGGTGTGGAAGTTAGGAGAGGAGGGTGCCAGCTCGGGTATTGTCCTCATCACTTGACCACGGTTCAGAATGACGAGTTTCGTCGCCAATAGCCCTCGTTCAGCTTTGTTAGTGTGACCTTAAGAAAATTTCACGCCAAAAGTAACTATTGTCACGTGCGCGATGCTAGCTCGACTGATGCCATATATAGGAGTTAGATATTTATAAGCCCCAACTAAGAGTAAAAGTAGCTCTCTGTGCCTGATTTTACCACAACAGAACAGTAGGAAAAGAGCATAAAATATAACAATAATTGTAAATAATCACCATGACTGAACATGAATGTTCTCTTAAGAGTTCATCAAATACACAAATATAATGATTTAACCATAGCGCACACAACTAAAGTAAGTGATTCTATTCCCAGATAGGGCTGCGGGGTAGCCCAGTGGTCAAAGTAACGGATCATGACAGGCATGTCATAAGTTCGACATGACTAAAGACCCACCGTGTAGGGGAGCGATGCACGTTAAATCTGTCGAGAGCTCAAACGTCCACCCGTTGGTGTGGTGTGGTAGTTAGGAGAGGGGGTGACAGCTCAGGTGTCGTCCTCGTCACTTGACCATGGTTCAAAATGACGAGGTCTGTCGCCGAAAGCCCTCGTGTAGATGAACAGTGCGACGCACAGTGGGCAGTTTTCCCAATTTGGCATACGGAAATTATTTTATGGCTCTTTAAAGTCTTCATAATGATCTAAAATCATAGTAATTATTGTAAATTGGGTGTTCTTTTTTTTTACTAACAAATAAGGTTAATAAAGTCTTAACTAATTTATGTCAAATTTCAATTTGATCAAGAATAAATTATTGCTTAGTGGAACTAGTTTTGGAACACAAGGATCTAAGGATATTAACTGAAGCAGTAATTTACACGTGGGAGAATATATACAAGAAATAGTGTGACAAATTAAAAAAATTAAATTTAATAATTGTTAAAGAGATTAAACAAATACAATCAAGCATAACATTGTACATATACAATAATGGATAATAGGTAATGATTAAAAGGACTCGGCCCCCTTTGAGCATTTTTTTATTTATGTATTTAAAAATTACATTCTAGCATTTCATATAATGTTTATTCCAGAAAATAATACGAGATAAAAATTTTCACATATTATTCACACAATTTTACAAATTTAGTTTCTTTTAAGAAATTTGGAAATTTTTAAAATTCTACTCTTTTTGTGTTAATTAATTTTTTGACATGGAATTTTTGTAATATTTCCGAGGAAGTTTTAAACACCTTTAGGGATTGATTTTACAATACCTTAATTAGTTTTGGAGGAAAAAAATAATAAAATGTTGATATATATATATATATATCCTGAAATTCAACCAAAAGCATGATGTTACCCACATTTATTTATTTTTTTAAAAAAAGTATTCAATTTACAGTAAAATGGATCCCTAATTTTGTTACATGCATTACATACACTAGCTAGAAAAAGTCTACGTTCACATACTATTGCTTACATGAACAATGAAAAAAAAGTTTAAGAACTGGAATTTAAAAAACAAATTTTAATATTAGATTTTATTTAGTTCATTTTAAGTATTCAGAATAACCAAAGTAAATTTGGTTTGCCTTCATAGATTTTAAAATAAATACAGATTTGTAGTGATACCTACACACACAAAAATCAAGTAGAAAAATTCTGCGTTCACTGTTTTAGTAGAAGCTATAAAAAAATATTTAAAAAGGATAATGAGCTGTTTAATAGCTGGTTGGATAACACCCCGCCTTTCGAGAACCTCCTCAAGTCGTTTCGGCATTTAATTAACAAGTTTAGTTGTTTCTTCAGCCCTTATCTTCTCCCATTCGTCCATAAGAACACTCTTCAGTATATCCTTGCTAGATATATTGTGTTGACGAATCTTACGCTCCAGCAAATCCCATAGGTGTTCTACAGAATTCATATCAGGTGACTGTGGGGGCGTGTGCAGTTGATTTGGGACATTATACAATAGCCAAAGCTTTACAATCTCAGCGGTATGCTTAGGATCGTGTCATATTGGACGCGAAATGATGATCCAAGGCCGAGTTTGGTGGCACTTTCCTTTAAATTTTTTAGGACATCAAGGTAATCATATTTGATCTTGATTCGATATACTCCAATTTGCCAACACCATTGCTCGCCATGCACCCCCACACCATAACTCCACCGCCGCCATGCTTCATCTTTGGCACTAAGTGTTCTTTTTGAAGAGCTGTACAAGGTTATCTGCATACCAATTTACGACTTTTTATGCCAAAGATGTAAAATTTGCTTCATTGGAGAATATCACAGTCCTCCAGAACTCCGAAAGCATATGTATATGCTCTTTTGCAAAAGTTATTCGTTGGTCTTTGAAATATAAGGCTTTCTACGAGTCACTCGACTACAGTATCCGGCCTTTTTCAAGATTTTTCTTGCAGTATCCGCACTAATGTTTTGTTAAACTTCTCATGAATGTCTGTTGCTATTTGAGTTCCAGTCAAACGCGGATTTTTTTCACCACGCATAGCATACTTCGTTTTTCTCTGATTGTGAGTTTAGATGAACGACCTGAACGAGGTTTCAATGTGTAAATTCCTGCAGTTTTAAAGTTATTAATAACACGTTAAATAGATGAATACTGCCATCCAACGGATATGGTTATATCCCGACGACTTTTTCCATCTTCCCACATTTTTCATAATGAATTTAAGCTCGCTGATACTAATTTCCTACTTTTTATTTTCCATGCCATTGAATTGCTTCGTACCTCACAAAAATATAAAAGTTATTGCGTAACAACTTTCTTAAGCTATTTAACTTGATAACTGAATGCAAAAACTCTGTTAACCTATAACGCCTGTTGATAAAAATTCCAGGAATCATGAATATTCAAATGGTGAACACATACTTTTTCTCCCTACTAGTTGCGTGCTTTGCTACAAAAAACCCGCTATCTTACGTAGTTTTCATTCAAAACTAATTAATTCTTGCATGCTCAACATTTAAGTAATAGTAAACAAATTCATAAAATTTTGTTAGAAAAAAAATTGTATTTCTATTAAATTTTACCTTTGCTCTATGAGTTGTTATGGTTGAACGCAGACTTTTTCTAGCTAGTGTATAAGACACCGGGAAAAAAATGGAAGTGATTGGTAAATAATTGTGGAAGAATGCGAAAAACACAAACTGAGAAAAACCATTTTAAAGTTTATAATTCTGAATGAAAAAATAATTATTATAAGCTTAAATAAATATAAAATACCACACTAAAACATTAGCTATATATTTTCCTTAAAAATAAAATGTAATATAAACCTTACTCCCCCCGACAACCACGCATCATTCGACTCTTGGAGAAGAACTTTTCATTTCTATGGCACCTCATCCATTTTTCCCCTACAAACGAGTAGAAATTTTTAACAATTTTTCTAAATTTTAATTGCTGCTGGTCCTCATTTTTATCAAAGTCCGTTGTAGTCCTAACTAAACTCAAAACAACATAAGTTTTGCGCTAGTATCTTGCTCTTCCTTCCATACATTGGATAAGGCATGCTAAGTAATACCATCGGCCAACGCTGAAAGAAATATCATAACTGTGGGAGTAGCAGGTAGTAGCAGCTAAATTTGGTATCAAATTAAAGATCTATATCTACTCTATATGACTTAAGTGTTACTGTGATAAATCCGAGTCAATCCCAAAAGTTCTCCTCCAATACACACATAAATCCGACATATGTTAACAGGAGTTACATGCTGTACTAAATGTTATGTTTTTACAATTTTTAATCAAACTTGAACCTAATTTGAAAGTCAAATCAAGAAATTAATTACCCATGGCATATTTTTTTTTAAAAAAAAACCGCTTAAATCTGCAAAATCTTTTTCAGACGAAACGATTGAACTTCTTACTAGAAAATGACACTCGCAAGTGTTTCTTGTAGCAAAAAGAAACCCGATCTAAACCACTGATTGTAGAATATTTCCGTTCGCGTACTGAGACGAAAACTATTTACCACATGGCTAGGGAACCTATGAGGACCATAAATAGTGGGTAGTTTTTTTTTATTTCGCGCAATTTAATTTTTTACTTTTCGAGCGCCAGATTGGGAAAACTGCCCATTGTGCGACGTTAATATTCAGTCAGTCACTCTATTCCCATATAAAATACAACTATAATAGGATTTGACACGTATTTGAAAATGTATACAAAGAAATAAGGAATAACACAATTCAATCCTTAATTTAATCTGGTTAGTACATTAGCTCTTTTATTTTGCTCTCTGGGTCTGTGAGTGATGGAATTAATTCCATCTTTGTAATGCAAGAGCACAATATACACACCTATATGTATCACAGTCTCAGAATGTAATATGTTCGAAACATTTTATCTGACACAATGATTTCATTGACTGACTTAAAATAATTCGCTTCCCTTAAATTACAATAATATAACCAGTGGCATAAAGGATAATATTAGTCCCCACCCCCGCGTGCAAAGTCAGGTTTTGTCCAATATTTTATAAATTGGCTAAATACGTACTTGGCGTCAATCAGGCTTTGGACGACCTAAAATCCTGGCCTCCCGCGATGTAGGGGTTGCGGGGGTGTACATTACGCCACTGAATATATCCCTATCGATGTTAAGTGGGACACGAATTGATGCTTTCCGAAAATTTTCGAAACATAATTTTGATGAAGGGTTGTACTCCCATTTGAGTATACTACCTGCTTTAAATTTCATAATTTTTCTCTCTATAGCCCTCTTTCATTTAAATTAACTAGTAAATAGGACACACACTTTGGCCCCCCCCCCCCCCCAATAGTCATAGCAGAACTTTTGGTTTGAATTCTCGTCACTAACATTATCTTTGTGTAATGTAAAAGAATAGTTGGATGCTTGTATTTTAAGTTGAATTCGCATTCATGAGCCTTCCACTTACTCTCAGGATCATTTTATCATCTAAAAATTGATGCAACATTATGAGTTTACTCTGAGAACTAACTCACTTGACCTTTTCCTTCCAAGATTTGGATTTCTTCGAAAAACCTCTCTCTTTGCACATGCGCAATTATGATGGAATGAGCTTGGTTCAGCTCTACAGCATAAATAAAAAAAGTTTGCACACGGCATAAACTGTTAAGGTTGTTGATAAACCATAGACACCAGGCTAAACCCGCAATAATTTTTGAAAGGAGGAATACTTGGGTACCCCATATATATATATATAACGAACCTATCCATCATAATTTTTCTGCAATAAATGTTCAACAGATGCACCTCCACTGAGACTATATATACCGGATTTTCACTACTACTACAATAATTCCATGATTTAGGAACAGAAATGTCTTGGATTTCCACCACACGATTGCGTACAAACTGCTTCCACTGTTTTGAACAACCCTTTACCCAATGAAGAGCGATTAATGAGTCTGTCTAAAATCTAAACTTGACAACTAAATCCCTCAAAAGACAACTAAGATATTTTCCAACTCTTGCACTTATAACTGCTGCCATTAACTCAAGTCTAGGCTACGTGAGTTTTTGAGGGAAGACACTACTTTTCCTGGAACCAAGAACATTTTATTCTTTTCTTCGTAAAATAACATCAAAATAGGGAAGTGCATTTCTGTTTAACGAACTTTTTCTGTTGTGATTCTAATTTTTCTCTATTTTTAAAATATTTCTGGACATTTTCCAAATTTTTCTCTCCTTTTGCACATTTTATGGAGATCAATGAACTTGAATTGGTTTTACAAAGTGCCTGTCTCCCCTAGGGCGATAAAATTGCCGTGATTTTTAAAAAAAAAAAAAAAAAAAGATTTTGTCAGTAATTAAATTTATGGATAAATAAATATATATTAATTTACAATAAAAAAGAATACATATAGTTCAATATGTTTTTGTGCGGTCTTTTTTATGCGTTTTGTTTTGCGCGATTTTATTTTTGTACGAATTTTTCTGTGTGATCTTTTTTAGTGCGGTATATATGAATCTGAACGGCTATGGTGACACTGTAATGTTCTCTATCTATGTACATATATACACTTCAAGACATTTTATACATTTGTTGTAAACTGTCTCCCTACCATGCACGTTCAGTTGCTTTCTCTCAACGCACCAGCAACTCGCGCTTGATTGTAGACGAAACTTTCAATGACAGTGACATTATCAATAATCTTATAGATTATGTAGACGGACACACACAAGAAGAACCGGATTTTTTTAGAGCTGATAAATTATATACACAGGGATGCAACTTTCCAAAAAATTGGAAAAGCATTTACTTAAAATAGATACCAATTGCTAAAGAAGTTTGAAATTCCAAAGAGAGTTTCGATAATGCATATCTGGTTATCTCTCTCGTTAGGCTTACAAGCAACTGACCAATCAACCTTCGTCACAAATACTTATAACTTACTTTATGGTGCCAAAAAATAAATCGATTGAAATTGTATCTTCAAAGTGACGAAAGCAATTTTGAACCGATTCCTCACAAAAAAATGCGGTTTGGTTTACGATGAGTACCAGTGAATTATGTGTGTGTATTTTGGAAGCTTCACCATGTATACAATGAGAAATTAAATGTTTTAAAAATGTTTCTATGTGTAATTTAATTATTTATTTTGTTATGGAAGTACTTTCTCATTAATTTCATAAAACATTGACACATTTTTTAAGTGCGACTTTTTATATGCGGTCCCTCTCCACCGCATAAATTTTTTTTCCGGTGTATATCGATGAAGTTTGTTATATGTAAGTATTTATGAAATTTTCGAATATTTTCTTTCGTGCGGTTTCTTTTATGCGGTCCCTATCTACAGCACAAAAACAGGTTTTACTGTAACTACTTTTTAAAACAATATAGAGTGTTTATGAATTTAAAATTGTTTTAAGTGGTTTCTAAAGTATATTAAAAGATGAATCTCCATTCAACGAATTTTCCACAAAAACGAACTTTTTTTTCGGGATTTAGTGACTTCGTTAAATAGAGGTCCGATTGCATATGTAATATAAAGAAATAAAATTTTCAAACTTATCGCGAGTTTCCTTAAAGGTTATTAGCATATAATAAATAAATTATAAAAACATTTCATTGTTGTGTGAATTGATGAAATTGCAGGTAATAATGCTATAATTTACAAACATTTTTATGGTAATATGCTTAATAAGCATTTTTTAAACAGCAAATATTTTCATAAACCTGAACTTTGTTATAGAGAAATTAGTTATGGCTATTTATAAAAATTCAGCATAAATATTTCAAAAAACAAATTTTCAGGTATTTTTTTTTTATCACTTAACCATCTTCCACAAAAATCCTGTTAAATTTCTCTTTATTATGAATGACTTAAAAGTTTATTTAAATTATATTGCCCTCTAACGTGCAAAGTATCGAATTAAGTGGACCATCTCGAGACAAATTAAAGACGAAAAGACTGAAAAATGACAAATAAATAACATAAAAAGGAGTAATAATGCTAAATATATGAATTTTATCTCAATGGAGTGACGAAAATTCTGTAATTTAACATTGAATAATAATAATGTGAGAAAAGAATATTTATTTTCCCTCGTCTTTGAGTTGTTTGTTGTAATATTTGCAATTTTAATGTGTGTGTGTATTGTACATTTATTTTCAATTCTTTTACTTTTAATTAAGCTCCCATTTTTTTTCCTTTGAGTTATTTTTTGACCTTCAACCTTTTTAAGTAATTGTTTGAACAGAAAAAAATGTTTAGAGTTTTTTTTAACTAAATTTTTTTTATTACGGTTTTAGATTTTTTCTGCACAGTTTCATTTTTTTACAGAAAACAGATTTAGTATGCTTTAATTTTAAGATAAACAAACTCTAATGCCTAGCAATTTTTGAAACCAACATGTAAGAAAGAAAAAGAATTTAGAATTCATGTATTTTACTTGCTTAAGCTTGCAATTCGTTATTACGAGTTCATTTCTGAGTATCTGAACGGCGCGTAGAACAAACAATGTGGGCGCCAACGCTAAGGTAGACAGCTCGTGATTGAAAAAATCGAGTTCAAGGTTCGATTCCATGCGCAACTGATGAAAGCTGAGCTCGAACCGGAACTGAACCGAAAATGGGAAAAAACCGTTATTTTGGTCGGAACGAAAAGCGGAACTGAACCAATATATTTTGTTTAGTTGAACCGGAACGAAAAGAATTACTATTCGAAGCACTAGATGAAAGAATAGTGAGTAAGTGCTTTTATTTTATTTCTGAAATGTTGGAAGGTATTTATTTTTTACGATAGAAAGACCCAATTCAAGATAATAAAATGAAGTTTCATCTTTCTTTCGAGAACAACTTTCGAAAATACAAAATGTCATGAACGTGTTTTCTTTTATTTTGAGAGGACAAACAGTTGTAAAAGGTAAAGAATTGGTATCGTGTAAACAGACCTTTATGCTTGTATATTTATCTTATTGTGTCATTTTTTAAATTCAAATCAAATGCACATAATTAAGTTTTATTGTTTATTATTCCAACTAAATTACATCCCATTTCAAAAAACACAGTCTGTCTCAAAAGTAACAAGAATGATTTTCAAAAAAATGTTCTTGTATCGAACATATGGTATGCTACAATTTATCCAAGGTCGAGGTGATGTCGCTCATTTACACAGTAATAGATGGAGTATATTGGGTTCCAGCTCAAAGTTTATGATGCTTTTATTTATTTTCATTGCTTTTGTTTCAGATCTATATTTCAGTTTTGGGAATAAAAATAATTTTTATGGAATCGAGTCAAGTTTACAAGGGCAAAGTGGAAAAGTTGAGATGTTATTATGAACGAAACAGGTTGTTATCCATTTATTTATCCAATGCCAATGCTTGGTTTCTTGACCATTTGACGCCAAGCCTCCCAGTACCGAATGACGACGTCGTCAATCAGGTATTCATCGAGTCCATTGCATTGAAGCAGGTGATCGCCATCCATTCTGGCATGGTCGCAGAACGGGCAGGCCTCGTCGGCAGCCAGATCAAGCCAGTGTAATTATTCTCCCAAAAAGTCGTGTCTGGTGGTTAGGCGAAAGGGGGCAACGGCCTCCGCTCTCTCCAGGTGCCTCGGAAAAGGACCCACAGAGGCCAGAGTTTCCCATGGTTTTCCAAGGCTCTTGGTGTTTGGGGTCATGACAGTACATCAAAAACACGTTACTACATTTGTACAATCGTGGCTTCTTAAAAAGATGTTTTGAACGGCTTTCTTTTGATGATTCGGTGAGCAACTTTTCTTATAGTCCAACTTGATTTGCACAATCTAAAGTTGATTTTTTTTATTTCTATACTGTAGACGAAGCACATGCTTCTTAAAATGATGTTTTGAGCGGCTGTCTTTTGATGATTCGATGAACAACTTTTCCCATAGTCCAACTTACTTTGGAAAATTGATTTTTTTTCAATTTTATACTGGAGACGGGGCCCATGGTTTTCAGTTTGTGATGTCCAAATATGTCTGCTCTGTCTGCTCTTGGCCTTACTACTCACATGCATTTTGATATTTCTTGAAGAATCCACTTGAGGACTTGACAATTTTGGACTCAATGGGCTTCAATTCGATTCCTTTCGATGGAACACCTTCTTTAGATCAATCATTTGCTCAATTAGTGACGATTTAAAGAGCGAGAACTTCTTTCTTTTCACATAAATTTAATCACGTTTACTCCGTGTAAGGTTTCTCAACGTGACAGAGTACTTCTATAGAATTTGTTGCAGTTTATAGTGCAGAGAAAATGCGCATGTTATGTAAGCACAATTAAACTACTTCCCTTGGTCCCCCTTCAACGCATCTTTCTCTTTCCCCTGTCCCTCTCTATGTCGAGTAAAAAATCAATTCTCGTTACTTTTGATACAAATCATGTGCATGAATGGTATCTTTTTACAGCATAGAAAAATTTTATTGTCAATCTGTCCTTGAATTTTTTCAGTTTTTCCTCTTTTTAATCTTTTTGGGTGAAAAACACCTAAATGGTTAAAAAAAAAAAAAGAAGAATCAGAAGATATGGTGTTATATAATAAGAAGCATTTAAAAGAAAATTTTTGATACATTCAATGCTTTTTATAAAGTTATTATTATCACATTTTATTTAAAATTCTTACAAGCTGTTACAATAACCTTACTAAAAGTTATATTAAAATTTACTTCTATGATATTTTAATATTATGTATTAGATATAGTTGCTGAAAGCTGTTACTGTATCAAAAGAATTCTAAAAAAATTATTATTACATAAAAAAAGGAATACTCACTTTGATTAATTTCTTCTTGGAATAACTTGCTATGGAGTTCTTTAAAAAGAGGGATTATTTTCTTCTGTTAAAATATGGTGTCTAAAGGAAAGTATGAATCAGAAGATTTACACATTCCCTAGCATATATCTTGAATAAACTCTTTTAGACTTTTGAAAGATCTTCCTCATTATTCACAGGCTTCTTGAGTTTTACTGTCGCTGAAAATTTCTTATAAACGCGAATAGAGATTTTTTTTTTAACTTTCTCTGTTCTCGTAACATTGTTAGAAAATTCTATGAATTTGTTACATTTCAAATTTTTTCATCCGAATGCTGTACAATATTCATTTTATTGCACACAATCACTTTTAAGAAACGCACTGTAAAGTATTCTAATAAATCCACACACATCAGCTGTTTTCGGAATCTTATAAAGATTTTCCTTGACTATGCTTCCGGTTTTGAGGTGAGAACTTTATTTTGTCTTTTAAATGCATTTGATTTTTGCATATATAAATTATACTATATTGTACTAATTCCTCTACATATCATACCATACATAAAGATAGTTCAAAATTCATTCAATTCTGAATGTATTCCAAGCAACCTTAAAAAAGAAAAAGACCGGTTTTCAAGATAATGGCGTTATACTTCAATCCATCATCATTTTCTACCTGTTATTTTTTACTGTCAAAACTTTAACCCCATGTATCAAATACGAATCTTTTTGATTGAACAGCACAATGCCTTAAATATTGGGTTCTTTGCAATTGATCCCAGTATTTTAATGATGTGCGTGTGTGAATCTGTGTTTAGTCATATCGTGACTATAATTTTAAATATATATATATATATATATATATATATATATATAT
>BMAV01010024.1:492625-601071 GCA_019973955.1 Trichonephila inaurata madagascariensis | reverse complement strand
ATTCTTTGAATAATTAGTTTTAATCAATTAATTTTTATTAATTACAATTACTGTATTGTCAATCAAAATAACCACGTATATAAAATTTCAGCTCAATGGAGCGCTTTAAAATGTATTTTATTAACGATTGGAAATTCCACGAAGATAAATAAATAAATAGAGAGTGTGGGCTAATAGTAGGAATTGAAAAACAATCAAATCCAGAGAGAAATCATTGTGTAATAAAATGAAATATATTTTGGTAGTTTGACATTATAAATGAATTGTATCGGATTACTGGCAACACGCCATTACATTTGTTCTTCTTGGTAGTTTATTGGTTACATAATCCTCTCTCTCTTAGGGAATACTGCAACGTTTTTTACTGTAGCAATTATAAGGAATTTAAAGAGATAATTTAGTTTCAATCACATGCATTTAAATTGAAAAAACACATTCAGGCACTCTGATAATGACCAATTTGCATTGGAACTGATGCGGCGATGCATCAAATCACTGTACTTCATTAAGTTTTTTTCTGATGTTTTATTAAATTAAACGCGGAACCAATTCCAAACTTTGTTCGATGATTAAAACCAAACCTAAGTGATTGATTATAAAAGTCTGGTTAAGCGAATTAATTAACTATATTACTTAATTCACTTAATTCTATGAATTGTTAGGAGGAAAAGTAAAAATTTTATTAACTACTTGTAGAAAAGTAATTAAAGTAATTAAACTCTACGTGAAAGCAAATAGTTTCATTAAACTTTTAAACCAATCTCGTAGATACGTCAAAATGAATTACGAAAGTTTACTTATTTTATTATTCTGATACGGCCGCATTAGAAAGAAAATGATTAAAAGGGACGAAGAAAAGTAAATCCTTTTGTACTAATATAATTTTTGATATAAATACCAAAAATTATTGTATACATTATGTAAACATCATTTGTTTAACCCTTTAAAATTTATACGAATGTGTTAACAGGAAATAAAAATGTCTTGTGTACCTAAATAAATTGAGAGAAGTAGGTATATTTTTCCGAAAAAATTTTAGAATTTTTCTTATAAGAGTGCTATATATATATATAATAAGCCCATTCCACCGCAGGAGAACATGGTCACATAAGAGTAGCAATCCCATCCCATTTGAAGAATTTGGTCCCGAAATGTACAGACAATCCTAATACATGATTTTAAGTGACAGTGAATGGAAGGATTTAAAATGATAGATTGAAACCAAGAGTTTTTTAGCATTCCCAGATGAGGAGACCAAAGGAAAATTTTCAGTTCGAGCCCAGTACCACTAAAGGCCCACCGTGTAGGGGAGAGATGCACATTAAATCTGTCGAGAGCTCAAACGTTCTCCTGTTGGTGTGGTGTGGTAGTTAGGAGATGTGAGTACCAGCTCAGGTGTCGTCCTCGTCACTTGACCATGGTTCAAAACTACAAAGTCCGTAGTCAAAAGCCCTTGTGTAGCTGAACAGTGCGACGTTAATATTCACTCACTCACTCCACAACAGAACCACAAAGACAGTTGGGAGTAGCTCTATTGGCAACGGACTTCTTAATTATGAACCACTTTCAAGTGATAAAGATAACAATGGAATCACTTTGAGCCCTAAAAAAAAGATTCAACTTGTAACAGGGCGGCCTCTACGTGGTAAGTGTTTAATAGCACGATGTTTCGCGTCAACAATTCAACAACGAGTTTGCGTTGTCGAGTTTGAATTGTTACCGCTGTGTTTCCTTGCAGAAACTTTAATGTAAAGTATTTCTGATCATAATACATTATATGTTATGGTTAATTTATTTATTTCGTAAATTTTACCAAGGTATTTCATCCAATAACTAACCAGGCTGGTTAAAGTGTGTAATAGATAAATAATTTCGTACTTAACCTAGTGTGTTATTCTATGAAATAATCATATATTCTATATAAGTACATGAATGGTCGTTAAAGTGAAAACAAAGAATATGCCGTTAAACCTCCCCTGTTGTTTTACAGATTAAATGAGGAAAAATAGTTTCTCGAATAATACATCTCATATCACGGTTAAATAAAGTGATACGCAGTAAAAAGTAACAGAAACTTTTTGATAGAATAGTAAAATTGCTGCAATTGTTATATTAAATTTTAAAAACTTATAATAATACAAATTACGTTACTCTTAACCCTACCAAAAAAAATTAAGTTGCATAAAAATTTACTTTACTCAAAACGCAAAATATCGTTAATGCTTATAATACAAATAATAAAGCTATTAAAGTATTAATAAGTAATATAATTTCTTTAAAGTCAATTCCTACGTAGGTCAACAAATTTTTTTTATTGTAGTTAATTATATTTAATTTTTGAATTAATATTTGAAAAAACTGTATTAACATCAAGTATCATCCACTACAAGTTTACAAAAATGTATTTGAATCTCATTGGATGAATAAAAAGTATTTTATTAACGATCGAAAACTTGAACAAGATATATATATATATATTTATAGGTGGAATGTAAACTAATATATAGAGCAGGAATTGTAAAAAATAGCAATATTAGCTTCAAATAGTGCCACCATGCCACGTTAGGTTCAAATCGTGCCGTCATTACTGCACTTTAAAGATTAGGAAATTGCTATTCTATAAAATAGTTCATTAAGTCATAAAACCAAATGATCTTAAATTCTTTAACATGGTTAATCATTTTTGAAATTTCTACACACATATCGATTATATAAACACAGTAACATATGTAATTTCTTTGAAATATGCTTAAAACATCTGAAAGAAATTTCAACTATGCATTTGAAAGAAATAAATTTAACAGAATTTGACTGCACCCTAATTATGGTTTTGGAATTTCACACTAAATTATGTTAAGAATATGAGTTTATCAAATAGCTTAAAGGTGTTGATAGAAACAAATTGTATTTGAAAAATTGCTTTTAATTACATTAATTCATTCTTAAATACCTGTGGATTTTTTTATGCACAATTTCTTAAAATTCAATTGTACGATGAATAAAGCTTTTTTTTTTATTTGATAAGTTTTGCGTAAAATAATTTCTCAAAACTAAGCTTATTAATGGTGTAATGATTTTCCGTCACACAGGTGAAAGTCGATTTCTTTTTGTACATAGGATAACCGCATTTCTATGCACACGTGCACCCTTAAAATATTTTAATGGCTTGTCTTTAGTCCCTCCTCCCAGCAATCTTTGACACCATTAAAACCCCCTACTTCACCTGCGAACCGGATATAACTCGAGGATAAAGAGGTCGACCGCTACCATTTCGAGAGGGTAGAGAGAGAGAGAAAATGGTATGAAAACTTTGCTGAGAAGGAATGTGACCTCCTTCCTCACAAACATCATTTTGGGACTAAATATCTAAACAATATTTTTAAAATTCCAATGTATATACTGTAATTAATAGCTTCGACTTGAATAAAGCAAACATTTAAAATAATAAATATCACGCTACTATATATATTATTTTCCATACGTCACAGACGTAAAAAAAGTCATAAAAATTGGAAAAAGGTATTTTTTCAATTAATTTTTCTTCCGTTGAATGAAAACAAGTTATATTTATTATACAAAAATATTGTAATTTAAAATCGAATATTAATTTAACCACGCAAGTGGTATTTAATCATCTAAAAATATTTCCAGGTGTGGCATAATAATCTATCGGATAGTCCACAGAAAACACTCCCAGCCGCTATCGAGAACAATTAAATCAACTGCATCACCATCCATAAACTCATCGCAGGGAATAATTTGATGGGGTGGGGAATTATCCGAATTGGAGGCTTGCATCCACTTGTTACTGCATCTCGTGGGGCAAGATCGGAAATGAGCCGAATAATCGGTAATCAGGGGAGAGTGTTGCAATTCAGTAGAGTTGTGCCACACAAGATAGATGAACCTTTTAGAGATCGGGAAGGCGGCAACTCCCATTTACCTTTGAGGGACGCCCTAAAACGTTAATTAAATCATGCTGGAAATTGCATATTTTGGAACAATGGTGTTACTATGTATTTCTATTGATGTATTTAGATGTTGTAGTCAACACATATATATACTACAACAGTGGCGTAACGTACACCGCCGCAACGCGAGGGGCCCCAGGATTCTAGGGGGCCCAAACGTTGACTTTGCAGTAGGGGGGAAGGGAGCCTTAATATCTTCCGTGACACCACTGTACAATCATAATAAGTATTTAAAAATTAGGAAAAGTTGTCTATGTCACCATTTGAGATGGCATCTCACAAGCCCATTTAATTGCTCACTACGCAGTTGTCAAAGAAGATGTTTGGCTGTCAAATGACTGTGCTATTAAAATATACTTTCGTCGAATAAAGTAATTTATACTTTTAAAGGGAAGTTTACTTTTGAAAATTGATTTCATTATTGGTGAAACCTGGCCTCAATTGTAACATGGAACAAAATTGAAAATATTTTGCTGGCAAATTTCTGAGTAGCTAAAATAGTAATTGTAATTAATAAATTTTTTAAAAAAGGGAAACTCTAAGCTAACTTAGTAGGAATAATAGCTTATGTTGTGCTCTACATTCTTTTCAACCAATCAGAAAAATTTCAAGTAAATTATAAATAAATTAATAAAAATGTTTTATTCTTGATTATGATATATCCTAAAAATGAAATAACAAATCCGCCAGAAATATATCAAGCATTTCAAATAAAACAAAAATACAAGGTTAAGTTTGAACAGGGAATTAAAATAAGATTTTTAAAATCTTTGGATTTTTTTTTAAGGGGAGGTACAAACTTTTTCAGAAAATAAAAATAAATAAATATGAACTAATGCAAAGCAATCAACGATGCAAAAATACTAATAAAAGGAAATAAGAAGAATAAACAATTAATGATGACAAAATCCCAACCTCCCTCCTTCTACTAAAAAAGTTAATTCAAATTTCCAAACAAAACTCATTTTGTTCAACATGATTGGAAAATGTGTTGAAGGAAAATGTAAAATTATTTAAAAAATTCAGAAAATTGTCACAATTTTTATATAATAATAAAAGAGAGAATATATCAAAACTATGAAACATAAAAGCACGCACCATTTTTTTGGTTACTAAATTAAATTTAAACATAAACTCATACATACGCGAGTACAAGTATAAAATTTTATTATAATAATGATGAAATTGTAAGAACTTAAATTTGTCTCTGTTCAATTAATTTTTTTTTCTGTGTATTTCATGTAGCATTTTTTTTTATATTTATTAATTTTGAAACATTTTTATCCTACTTCAATTTTTTTACCATAGAATTGTGTGACGAGGCAACATCAAAAATACATTTGAGGCGAATAAATTTGAGATTCGAACGAGAGCTTCAAGTCAGCGCTTACAAATATTTAATAACTCCTTAGTTGTGTGAGAACTTTTTAGCACAAAACTTTGTGTTTATCTTTTTCCATTTCCTTCTTATCTTTCCCCAAAAGAATTTTTCCTTGGCTTTGTATGCTTGCACAAACTCTGTTTTGTTTATTCTTTTTCCCCCCTGCATATTATGTCTTCAAAAAAGTTTTTGTGCATTTTTTTATTTTTTTTAAAAAAATGTATTCTTAGAATTGTTAAAATTTATAAAAACAGTTTTGGTATTAGTTTTTCAAAGCTTACGAACGTCCATTATTTGTGCCTCCTGTTTCGAAATATTTGCTGATTTTGAATTTTTTTTCTCTCTTAAGCATTCATTCCATTTGCTAAGATTCATTTTTTTTATTATTTTTTATTTTGTTTAAATCGCGTCTGTACAAATGACCTGAGGAAATGACTAAAATGCATTGAGTTTTCCTTTCAGTACGTATCACAAGCAAGATTGATTCTAAAATGACAGAAGTAAAATATATATATATACATATACTTACATTGTGATACTTAAATATATATATATACTTACATTGTGATGTCTACTCATATAATTCAAATCCCTTTATTTTTAACATCTAATTCATAAATCCAAATACGCTATTTCGAATCTCGTCTCAATTTATCTTTTCTTAAATCATTAAAAACGTTTTTTTTTTTAATGTTGGTGTATTACTGATTATTTAGACCTTAAATTCTGGTGGATTTATTGACTATTCCAAGAAATACAAGATCATGAATTGTTTTCATGCACCTGACAAAAACGGGATTAATATTCCCTTAGCAATGATATCATTTTTATATATAACTTCTTCCCTTTGCCTAAACTCGTGACTGTATTTTTTATAATGCGTTTTTCCTTGTTCTTCCCTGTAATAAAAACTTGATATTTGAATAAATTCCGGAAAATAATGTTCAAAATATACTCCCTTTTAAACCGGAATTCTCACCTTGATGTAAATTATAAAGTGCTTCTCTCTACACAACCGTTTTGCGTCCCATCCTTGCATACGGATGTCCTGTTTGGGGTTATGCTGCTAAGTCAAATATCAACTTACTGGATGTAGCACAAAATACCTTAATTAGAATGATCGTCGGTGCCTGTAGGTACATGAGAAACGAAGAGATTCGCAATGCATTAAAAATACCTTCTTTTAAATCGCACATCCAAAAATTAGCTAAAAATTTCTTTAATTCTCTTAATAATTCTGAAAATATCAATATGCGTAATTTAGAAAACTATACTGCTCGCACTAAGAGGAAACGACCCAGGAGTATACTCCTGGACTCGTATAATCCTCCCTAGAACTTAAATTATCTCTAAATATCTATTAAATCATACTTCTAAATTTTTCTATCATGCTCTTAATTTGTGTCATTATTGTCTTCAGTTATTTGTAATTTCTTTCATCTCTCCTCATGGCCGAGTGCACTAAGCGCTTGCCATACTTAAGATTAAACTGTAGCAGCACTGGATGCGGTCAAACCGCCCGGTCGTCTTTTTCTACCTCTTTATTTTTCGCCCCTACTGGACATCCGTCACAACACCACTCACACTCACCCGCCCCCGCTTGGGCAGCCATTTCCTTGAGACATTTTCCTCACTCCTCACCTGCCAATGAGAAGACTCGCTCTTAAACTCTGATTCCATCCCTATCTTCGAGATGTCAAGATCCATTCCTCGAAGCTCCGCTACTGGCCTGCTGCCGCTCTTCCAATCGCAAAGCTCAACTCATCAGCATGACAACAAAACGATATGCCATGCCCTTAAAAAATTTTCCCCAAAGGCAGGGTTTTGGGGGTTCGGGAAACCAAAGACGCCCGGAAAAATTCAACAGAATTTTTTTTTCTTCTTTTGGCATTGTAAAAGCATGAGGAATAAATGGGGATCACGAAAAAAGTTTTTTTAATTTTTCGGCCAAGACCACTTAATCACCTCTCATCAAACTGTAAATTTTTCGCGGGCAAAAACATTGCATATATCAATGAAGGCCATTGTAATTGAAATATTTTGTGAAAAATTGCGAGTTAAAAATAATTTTAATAAGTAGCACAATCATATCTTCCTCCTTTTAATACTTTTCGAAAAATTTTTTATACAATACCTTTTCAAAAGATAATAAATACTGTGGATGTTGTTGTTATTGTTACTAATGCCACCTGATCGGTAAAGGCCAAATCAAGGCCCACGAAACCCATCAGGGGCAGAGGGCCCAACTGACCCCTTTTTTAAAAGGTAGCTTTGAGAACCTTACAAGTGACAGAAACATTTAGCTCGATTTCCCCCAATTTCGGGGGGAGAACCCCCCTGGGGGGGTCGGGGGTTCCCCACCCTTTTTCCCCTTCCAAAAAAATTTTCCGGGGAAAGGGGGACTTGGGGCTCGATGGCTTTTTTAAAAATACCCCATGTGAAAAGCACTATACTTTTAAAAAAAACATCCATGTCTTCTCCGGGATTTGAACCCAAACTCAACGACACAGAAGTCAGCATCGCTAACCACTATACCGGATGGGGGGGACGGTACGGGATGTGATGGACACACACCAGTGCCCCGGGGAAAAAGTAAAGTGCATCCCAACGTTTCACCCTAAAACAAAAACAAAGGGGGCTATTGGAAACAATCCAAACCGTACCTAGATCAAGTGACGAGGACGACGCCTGAGCTTCCACTCTCTCTCCAAACTACACTGCTGTGGCCACCGTAAATGCAACACCAAGAAAGAAGAAAAGGGAAGCCAACAAAATTTTTTTTTTAAAAGATAACATTTTTTTGCCCAAAAGTATCAAATGTTTTTAAATTTATAGATTTGGAAGGTGGCCCCGCCAGAATCAGTAGCCAGAGTACCCCCACTGTTGGAGATCACCGCTGCCACACGTCCGGCATTGATTCAAAGAAACTTTGGGTGCCTTTTAAATATAAAAGATCAACAGCCCACCCCCAAAATTGGCCCCCTGGGCAACTGGGGTTAAACTGGGTAAATCGGGAAACCCCTGGACCCCATGTTTTCTATGGGGGAAAGGGTCCGGGGGCAAAAAGGGGCCCGGGAAGCAATTCCCAAACTTGGGGATTGAAAAGCAAACCCTTTTGGGCAATGCTTCCACTTTGGTCGCCAAATTTTCCAAATTCCTAAAAGGTAAAAAAAGGGGTCCAACAACCTCGGGGATGTAGCCGGCTTTTAAAGTACCGGCAATGCGTACTGGGGAATTTGGGGAGTATTCAATATGCCCTTTTCCGGGGAAAACCGGTGCAGGACCAGTGTGGCGGGTTCATAAGCAGTTTTTCCCGCATCCCTCCCCGGGGTTTTTCCGACTCCGGAAACCGAACCCTCGTGGTGTTCAAAAGATGCGTGACTCTTTATTTAAAAAAAAATTCATTTCCCTTCGGCCCCCCATCCTTCTTTCATCCCCACCTTGGTGGGAGACGTCTTGGTTCGCGTCGGGAGACCAACCGGACGTCTTGCGGACAGGCCAATCGGGTGTAAACGGCGTCGAAGGTAACGCGACACGGGAAAGATGCTTGGGAGCCTTAAGTATGTGCCCGGGGGTTTGTTTTATTGACCGAGCGTCCGTCCTTCCCTGCCACAATTTGCCTGTCCCCCCACGTGAAGTGGTGCACCCGGGGGATGCGATTTGACCCCGTCGGTTTCCCTCTTCCTCATCCAACGGTCAATATCCCGGAAAGTTGTTTGGTTTGTCCCAAAACTACCATTTTTCCCGAAAGGTAAACCCAACTTTGGTGGGGCCCCCATCCTTCCTCTGTCGGGCTTTCGGGTCCATCCCAAAAAATGCCGTTTTCACGAGACATAACTGATCGTTTTTTAAAAAACCCCCAGGAAAACACAACGCCGCCCCTTCCCTCTTTAAAAACTCCAAACCCCTTTAAAAGGGTTTGGGGGGGTGGCGCCCCAGGCGCCCGCATTTATGTGTTTCTGCGCTGAAATTCCAAAAAATTTGCATTTCCCTCACCCCAATTAAAGCATGTTTAAAATTTTTTTGTTATTTTTTATGCTTCCTTTAGGGTGTTGCATTTACGGTGGTCAGCAGTGTATTACACCATACCAACAAGAGATTTTGACGTCAAGAAACATGGTGAGTCTTCAGTGACACTAAGGCTCGAATTCAAGACATGCCGCCCACGAATTCGTGACCATAACCACTTGGTTACCGCTGCCCACTGGTGGCCTCAAATACTCACCGTGTAAAGAAGTTGACTCACATTAAATTTATCGGGGCTCGAAATTCTCAGGTTGGGGTAGAGTAAAATATTGGAGGGTGAGTGCCAACTCAGATATCGTTCTTGTAATTTGACCATGGTTTAAAATTACTAGATTAATCGCCAATAGTATGAGCGTGGTAGCCTAGAGGTCAAGGTCACGGACTGTTGGCCAGCATGCGAGTTCTAGGGGGAAATTTTAAGTCGCACTGTTTAGTATATGGGGTTTTTGGCAGGCCCTTTGTCATTTTGAGCCATGGAAAGTGACGGGACGACACCTGAGAATTTCCCCTCCAAACCCCAACACCACCCCAAAGGGGAAATTTTTGGGCTTCGAAGGATTTAAGTGCATCGCTCCCTACACGGGGTTTTTTAGGGGTACAAAAAATAACAAAAGAAGCCAATGTCAATCCAACCCTCGGCCCCGCGGCCCACCTTGTCCGGAAAACCCCCCTCCTGGGGGTGATGTACTTATTTTGTCGAAGTGCGTAATGGGGGGAAAATGGGAAAATGCCACTCAATGCGTTCTCATCACTTGGCTATGGTTCTAAATTTTGAGGCCTCCCCAAAAAGCCCCCTGAGCCAAAAAAGGGGGCGGGGTTTTGCCTTCCTTCCTTCATTCTTCGCTTGAAAAATTTAATGGAATGTCGGGAAATTATTTTTTTTAAAAATTTATTATATATTAATCTCGAAGGGGGGGTTTAAAAAAGTTTATTCAAAAAATTTAAAACTTATTCCATTCTTTACATAAATCATCGAATGTATGTAAAAAAAAAATTTAAAAAAATACAATCTTTATAGCTTCAGTGTATGGCTATATAACCTTCTCAATTCCATCCCCCATTATACATCGGCAGTGGAACAATGCACACAATTGGCTTAAATTCGCCCAATTCAATCCATTTAGCCAAACGGAATGCTAAGAGTGATCTTTTACAAAGAACACTTTAGTGGAATGCAAGAAGTTAAATGATCGCTTCACACAATCGAACGTTATCCCGAACAGATTGAATCCAATCCCTCCAGACTTCAAACAATCCATGTTCCATTAGGGGCCAGTGTATCTTTTGCAGATGGGAACATCATCCACGTTTCCGATAGAGAGACTTAATGAATTGTTTCATGAATGGTTTCTGAGTAGGAGCTGAACACTTAAGCTTTAATGCCACTTAATTTTAAGCCTTTCGCGAAAGGTAATTGAGGAAGAACGATTAGGATCTTGAGCTTTGAAATCTGGGAAGGTCTCCAGAGGTTTTAGTTTTAAATCGATAGATTATTCGCACACGAAAATCGTAGGCCCGCATATCATATGTTTATGTAATATATAAATGATTCCTTGAGTATCCATTTGGCTTTGGTATTCAAGGCAAAATTAAATCACGAATTTTTAGCATCCGACGAATTAATTTAAAAATTTAAATTTCGGTGCCCAAATTTCGAGAAGCCACCACAAAAGGATGCCAAAAATAAAATGGCTCTTCAGTTTGTAGACTTGCCGTGTCTGCAACGGCTAAGTGGCTAAAATGCTGTCCAACAGCTGAAAAATGTGTGGTTAAATGTGATTTTATATAAAAAATAATTTTGAAAATAAAATTTCTCTGAAACAGTAAACACCTACAAACTGGAAATTTATTCCATTGATTGTAATAGTAACAAATAATATAAAAAAATTTTTTAAAGTGAATTCTTACTTCGTTAGAAAAACGTACTGGCGCCATCTATTGCACTTAGTAGTTACTTCGACAGAAATAACGCAGAATAAATTTAAAATTTAATTAATGAGGCAATATTTGAAAACCTGTCCCAAATCAAGGTCATCCACTACAAGTTTAAAAAAAATTTAACTTGAAGGGAAAGGGGGTATTTTATTAACTATTGGAATTTTGAACAAGATTATATGTCAGGTTTCAAAAATTTAAGTTTTAAAATTAAAAAAAGGGAAAATTTAGAAAAAGAAAATGGGGGAGGCAAAAAACCTTAAAAAACCCTTTTTTGGAAATTTTTCCATTTTTACCTTTGGGGAAAGAGGCCTGGGTTTTAGGTTAAAAAAAAAATAAAATTTGAAGAGTCCTATCAAGGCCTGGGCCCCCAAAAACCCCACCAAAACCCCCCCCAAAACCCCAAAACCCAAAAAAAAACAAAAAAAAATTATAAATATTTATTTTAAATTAACACACACAAAATAAAAGGAAAAAAAAGGGAACAATAATGGGTTTCAAAATTGTGGTTACAAAAAAATTTTTGCCACCATCCACATGATTGAAATTTCAAATCCCCTTTTTCCACGGAAAAATTTTTGTGCTCTTTTTCCCCGGTGCCACTAAGAGGTCGAGACACGTTAAATCTTTTGAGGCACACAATTCTTATGTTGTTCGGAGAGGGAGGTGACTTCTTATTTTAATTCCTCTTCACTTGCCAGATGTTTAAATGATCAATAGCCCTGTTTGATTTGAAAGCACATATAATGAACAATCTAATTAAATCAAAGGAAAACATTCGCTTGTAGAAAGGAGAAAAAAAAAAAATCCTTAGATTATTCAGACAGACAGGCAGACGTCATTTTAGAAAAGTCGCAATTATTCTCTTACAGTTCAAACTGAGGGAGATCAAGATGAATCCGGTTTATTTTCGATAGAATGCATACAGTCTCAAAGAAATTCATATAGTTTTAAGAATTTCTTGAAAATTCTGAAACGTGATATCTCTCTATAAATATTAAATTTCATTAATTTTTTTTAACTAAGTGGACTTTGGTTTTTTCAATGGTGTTTACAAAATGAATTAGATAAAATTTGTAGGCTCTTGAGTAAAACTCTCTTTCCTCCTTGGATTCTCTTAAGTGTATTTCTTCATCTAACAACATAGTCGTCGAGATCCAAACTCAACTTAAAAACCCCTGCAAGATAAAAACACCTTAATAGATTTTCCATTTGTTTGCGGACACACGGGCGTTCTTGGAAATGAGTGGGCCGATTGGCTTGCAAAGGCTGCTATAAAGCGCAAAATTGATATTGCTCCGATAAAATTTCTAAATCATTTTACAAGAAGAATACGAAGGAAAGAATGGTGAAATCTTGGAATCAAGAAAATATATATATTTCAAATTAAGGGAGATTAACAAAGAAATATTTTCCAACCATTAATAAGAGACTGTTCTGTCATCATTTTTATACTGATTACAAAATAACTCAATTTCTAACTGGTCATGGCAATTTTAAAAGCTACTTGAACAAATTTAATTTAGTTCCATCATCTTCCTGTGACTGTGATATTGGTGGTGAGGAAAATATGGAACATTTGTTTCTTCAGTGTTCCAAGTTTGAAAGAGAACGAAACATCCTAAGACATAAATATAAATTGACCTCCAAATCTTCAGCAACTTCTTTCCATCAGAAGTGCTTTTAAAAAGTTCTGTGAATTTATTGTAATATTTGTAATCCTTCATAGCCTCAAATGAGAGAGAGAGATTTTTTCCTTCATCCTTGTAATGTATGATTAATACTTACTTCTATGAGAGTCTCGTGTGATACTTTGTGGTGCATGAGGTTTTATAATAGTTTTCAATAAAAATAAATAAATAAATAATAAAATGTAAACTTTTCTTTTGAAGAAGTTTGATTGGTTTGTTTATTCGCTGATAAAACGAGAGAAAGTTTGCCGAAGGACCTGGTCAATTTTGAATGATGGTCAAGTGACACTCGAAATCACACACATCTTACTAACTGAATTTTCTCACTAGATCTTTGAGCCTCCGCTGATTTTTAATGTGCATCAATCATAATTTTTTATCCGCCTCCCTCCATACAATAACAATGTATAGAATGCAATAATAATGAACTATGGCGTAAAGCTACAATGCGACTTTAATTATAAACCGTACAAATTATTAAGATAAGTATTAAATTTTGAAAATAATTTTGTACATGAGACAAGCTTATGAAAAGATCACTATTAATTATCAAACTTGTTCTTATCTTATATGTAATAAATTAATTATCGAATACCTTTTCAGTACTGATAATTTTATATTACTCGTATATCAGTGCAAATGTGTCAAAGGTATTTTGTTTTGCTTCTTCTCAGCAAATGTATAGTTTTTTTTTAAATCTTTTATTTTTGATAAAGAGGGTGCTCCCCATAGTGTGAGAAACGGGCTGTATTAGACCCTTTAAAAAGAAGACAGCGGAAATAAAATTGCATCTTCACCCTTTTTTAAATACATTACCATATTTTAGTGCCCCATAGTTTATCATATTTATTTACATTTTTTTCATGAACTATATATTTTTATGAAAACGGCGTGAAGTTGATGTTAAGAGGGATGCCTTAGAAATCAGAGCCCCGGGGCGTGCGCCCGATGCGCCCTCCTTAAATCCACCTCCCACAGGTATTTTTTCCGTATTTTCTTTTGTTTTCAAATCAAACAAAAGAATGTTGAACCCCTCCTGATATATCGAAAACTAAGCAATTTTTCTCGAAATGCTAAAAAAAAAAGGAAAAAAAAGCCCGGTAGACCTTTTTTTTGGGACCAAAGACAACCACCCGCATCTCTATTGAATTCAAAATAAACACGAAATCCATTCCCTCAGGCAGAATACAGCAGCGCAATTCATACTTAACGGAAAGCCGTCGACTTTTCGAATTGAATCCACTTCGTGCATTTCATTTTTAACGACTCCTCGTGGAGCCGCTTCCGCTGGCGCGATTGAGAGAGTTTTAAAACATTCCGGGCTCTTTTCAATGGGAAAGGAAAATAAGGCCTGCACGGAATTAACTTCCCGTTTTGTTTTTAATGAAGCAGAAGTAAATACTGTCGTGAAAGATATTATTGATTCTGATTCCTTTTAGAGCTATTTGAAATTTAATCTCTCGAAATAAGTGTGAGATAAGTGGATTAAAAACTTGATAGTAATCATTTTAAATCGATATAATTATTGTGTTTTAAAAGAATTCGTATAATTAATGATGGTTTATCTTATTTTGATAAAATGTTGGTGTTTTAAAGAGTGCTCCCTAACTTTTAATCGTTGCGGACCGGTCAACATTTGATAACTTTACTGCGACCCTGCTGAGAGGGACGTTGATTGTTTATATTAGATTATTTGGATATACTAATTTTAACTTAACTGTATTCAAATATGCCTTCAGAATAAAATACAGTTGCACCAAAAATTAAATATTAAGTGATTTAACATGGAATATAAATTGATTTCCATGGAGAGTTGCATAAAACCGAGAGGAATGCACCACAATAATCAAATGCAAATAATTTAATGTACTTTTGGCGACCCGGTAACATGTGATCCACGATCCGGTCCAGGACTTGGGGAGCACCGTTCTATAATATTCATATAATTGATAAGGATTTTATACCGATAATGCTTTTATGGCCTCGGTAGCCTAGTAGCATGGTCACCAATTTCTGGCTGGAGTTTCCAAGTCCCCGGTTCGAGTTCTAGTTCGTGGCCGCGGTACCAAGTGGTCAGAAGAGGAGGGTACCAGCTCAGGTGTCGTTCTCTTGACTGTGGTTCTGTGTCCCCAATAGCGCATGAATGAGTGAGTGAATATTAACGTCGAACTGTTCAGCTACACGAGGGCTTTTTGCGACGAACCTCGTCATTTTGAACCATGATCAAGTGACGAGGACGACACCTGAGTTGGCATCACTTCTCCTAACTACCACACCAAAGGTTGGATGTTGGAGCTCTCGACAGATTTAGCGTGTATCGCTTCCCTACATTGCGGGTCTTTAGTGTGGTACTGATCTCGAACTCGTGACAAGGCCAGCCACGATACCAATCCACAATTGAGCGGATGGAAGTTAATCAATTTGTAATGGACGTTATTTGACGAGCATCTTTAGAAAAATGGACAGTTACACACAGAATTGCGAAAAAATTTGAAAAATAAGAGGGGGGAAAATGCTACTGGAGTGAGTGAGTGAATATTAACTTCGCACTATTCAGCTACATGAGGGCTCTTGGCGAAGGACCTCGTTATTTTGAACCATGCTCAATTGATGGAGACGACACCTGCGCTGGTGACCCCATCCCCTAACTTCCTCACCACACCAAAGGGAGGACCTTTGAGCCTCAACGTATTTAACGCGCATCACACCATACATTGCAGGTCTTCAGTAGTACTGGGCTCGAAATCTTGACACGCCAGCCACGTGTCCAATACCTTGACTTCTAGGCTGCCACGGCCAGGTCAACGATAGCGCGCTTTTTAACTTAGAGTGCGACGTAAATTATATATATATATAAATCGAAAATATTTTTATTTTTATAGTATCCGCAGTAGCTCGTTTGTGAAGTATTGATTCACTTTTTTACAGTTATTTATATATTTAATCATTTAATGTTTTCATTATTTGCAGTATTGAATCAAAATTATTCAAAATGCGTCAAGTTTTATTGAAGCTCGTTTCGTCGATTAGTTAACAAATTCAAAAGCAATATCAAATATGTTTATCGATGGTACAAATACATCACAGCACTTTTTAGATCATTTTATGGAAGTTGCATAGATTTTATATGACTAAGCATTAGCTTAGAATTTCATAGCTATTTTAAACATCAACCTAAGCTTTTGTCATGTAGTGATAATGTCAAATAACTGTGGATTTCTAATATCTCTCCATAAAGATTATTTTGAAATATACCGTAAAAACCAACACAAAAATTAAGATTGAAATTAAAGGGTGCGCGTTATACGATGGATATAAAAACGGTGGCTTTAAAAATATGAAAAGAGATGTGCATAAAAAAAAATTTACTCCTACATGTATCGAAACACTGTTTATTTAAAAGAAACGACTTGCCTTATGAACTAAAAGAGTTTATGGTGTTAATTGTTGCCCGATGATTAAAATATATTAAAAATTAAATAAATTTACATCCATTTCAGAAGGTGAAAATATTGAACATCCTTATATTCCGCTCATTCAGTTATTGTATTTTTATTTCCCTATTTGGTTCTACGGTTCTAAGGCAACTCATTAAATCCATCATATGATTTTTTCATTGCCAGATACAACAGGATCAAAGACTACTATTCTGAACTTAAAAATATAGACAAATTATTTCTCTGGCAAATAGAACTAAATACACTACTCCCAACGTTCTCGTTGAAAGAGTAATATCATATCCCAGCTCATATGCCTTCCTTCATCCATAAACACCAGTTACTACAAGTTGCAGTTCTAGAAGCATACTATTTTTTTAAATGTCTGGGATAATACCTCGAATAAATGACTAAAACATAAAAGCAATGTATACAGATATTTCAGATATTTTCGTAAAAAAGGGGGTGCGCGTTATACGGCAAATATACCGAAAAATTAAAAAAATCAGCTTAAAAGTATAGGTGCGCGTTATACGTCGGATTTTATGGTATATATACTCAAATTCAAATTCAGTGTCCCAACAGCCCATGCGGGCCAGGGCCTACTGTGCCCATCCCAGTATACGTGACCATTGGGCGCTGAGGTGCATGAACAGATGTCCCGATTATGTGATCAGTCTGAAGCAAAACCCCCAGTGTTTCAGTCCCAAACAACTTGATACTCATTTATCGACCAACTGCAGTAGGGATGAAAGGCTGAGTCGACCTTGTCCAGCTTGGTAATAGAACCCGGACCTGTTGTGTGAAAACGCGATAAGCTACCACTCGACCACTGGGCCTCATATATATACCTAGTGACCAAATTGTGATATCCACCTTTTCAATACAATATTGGACCAAGCTTTGCCTTTAATATTGCATGAATTCTTCAAGAACTCTATGAGTTGTTGATAGTTGGTAAGAGGAATTTGAGACGATGTCCAATGAATTGCACTTTTCAATGTCTTCAGATTGGATGGAACTGGATGCAGCAGCTAGATGCGTCGTTTTATTTCATTCCACATATTTTAAATTGGATTAAGATCTGGTGATTGTGCATGCCAACTAAGCAAGGTAAATTTTCTGTCATGTTATTTGAACCATCTGAAGACAACGCTAGTTGTATAACAGAGAGCATTGTCCTGCTAAATGAATCTATATCTGGCAGGGTACTTTATTTACGATAACACATAAATACCCTTGGCCATTCAAACGTTATTCCACATGAATTCAAGGACTCATGCAATGCCAAGAAAACTTTCCCCATATTTTAATATTCCCTCCACCCGTTTATATAGTGGTAATGCACAAATGGAGTTCATACTTTCATTCTATTCTCTCCATATTCGCATCCTACCATTTACATCAGGTATGTCAAAAACGCGGCCCGCCATGACTTTTTAAAAATATTTAAATATCGAGCTTTTAAAGTTTTTTTCATTTTAAAACTTATTTGAGGTGAACTTTGTTAAATTTACAACATATTTATTTTAAAAGAAATAGAGAGCGATTTCTTAGTGGACTGAATAAACTGCATTTCTCATACAATATAATGAGGTTGCACTAAAAGTTCATGAGATTCGTTACGAGTCATTCTCTTTCCCTCTTCTAAACCGTTCTCACAACCTCAATCCCCTTTTGGTCAGTGACCTCGCACTTCCTGTAGAGCAGAAGGACTGTCCATTAAAGCCCCCTCTGGAATTGGAGAGTATTAGGACAGTGTTAACATCTTTATGACTTAACAGATAGCATCATGATTTATCATGTGTGCGACTTGTATTTCTCTTTCTCCGTCTTTAAAAGTATTCAATCAGCGAACAGCTGAGAGCTTTGTCAGATGTAGTCACAAGACGAAATACAAGGTAAAGGGCAGAGTTAGATCAATCATTTGCAGATGAAAGTGGATTTTGGTAAAAGTGGATTTAATCTAAAAATTATTTTTTATAATGAAAAAAAATTTCAAATACAATGAGTAAAAAAAGATCAATTGAAGATGAACGTCGCATTTTTCAAGAAAAAGGGGAACTGCAATATTTTGGTGTCCAAAGCAAGAGTAAAATATTATGCCTGATTTGCAAAAACTCTATTTCCGTTTTTAAGGAGTATAATAGTAAAAGGTACTATGACATAAATCATACAACAAATTATGATCAATACGTTTTAAAATTTCGTGAAGAAAAATTGGCGGATTTGAAATCAACTCTTCAAAAACAACAAAATGTATTCACTAAATTCTCTGAAGACAATACAGCTTCTGTAAAAGTTATGTGTTATCCCATTTAATAGCAAGCAGATCGAAAACATTTACTGAAGGTGATTTTATTAGTGAATGCTTAATCAAAGCGCGGCGGAAGTATTATAAGCACAATAAATTATTTATTAAGCACAATCACTTCATTTCTGGAAGACAGAAAATGAATTCACCGATGTACCATAACATACAAAAGTTCGATGGCTTTCGAGTCATAAAGTACTAAAACTATTTTTCAAACTGCTGGACAAAATCATAATTTTCTTAGAAACAAAAAATACGAATGTGCAGAGTTAAGAGATGGACGATGGCTAAAAGACCTGGCCTTCTCAGTTGATATCACAAGTCACCTTCACGAACTTAATCTTGTTGCAACACTATTTGATAACATTAACGCTTTTAAACAAAAATTATTTCTTTGACGAAAACAAACAGAAAAAGAAAATCTATCTCATTTTTAAAGCTGCCAATATCTATTCATTAAATCCTCTAAATTAAAATTTACAGAATAGGCTCTCCAAATTAAATTTGAAATAGGCTTCGATCGAAGATTTTCTGATTTCAAAAGCTGTGAATTATAATTTCGTCTTTTTACTTTACCTCTATCTATCGACATTGAACTTGTTGATGAAAATTTACAAATGGTATCGATTGAGATCCACGTACGCGTATAATGGCTATGTTCGGAACTACTTATTCATGCGATCAATTATTTTCTTTAATGAAAAACAACAAAAATTCAGAAAGGTCAAGATTAACCGATAAACATTTATCAACAATTTTAAAGATCGCATGAGCTCAGCATATCCAACCAAACTTTGATGATTTGCTTTATGAAAAATGGTGCCGAACATTCTAAAAAGTAATATTGGGATCGGGACATTCTTGGCAGGTAAAAATATAAACTTATTTTAAGCCGCAATATCTGTATACTTATTTGCCTGTGTATGTAAAAAAATCACATTTATAAATATATTTTGTATTACATATTATGTGTGAGCAATTAATAGCTATCATATTTTTCAATCATGTACTTAACTTTAGGTACAATTTGCATAAAGTTTACTGGAATATATATATATATAACTTTTAAACTTTGTAGTGCTTGTTAACGTATTCTATATAATAAATGTAAATAATTAAAAAAATTTTATTTTTAAAATAAATTTTTTTTAAAAAGTTTAATTTTGTGATTTAAATGTTATTTAATTTTTTTATGAAGATAATGTGCAATATCCAAAAGTTTTAAAAGTTTATTTTTGAAAAAGTATTTAGTGTATTGGAAATAATTTAAATTTTGTAACATGCAAGATATATGAGTGCTATAGGTAAAGTAAATTTTCAGAAAATGTATCGGAATTCACACACACACAAAAAAAAGAACTCATTTTAAGAAAATCAAAAGTAAGGATATTTTTCATCATGATTTTAAAAAAATACTTTTAAAAAATAGTATTTAAAGTCAACAGGATTAGTGTGCTTTATTTTATTATCATTGTTTTTCTTTTAGTTTTAAATTATTGCTGTTTAGATTTCTTTGTAAGTTTCGCAGACACGATTCACAGTATCTTCCATATAAAACACTAATACTTTATACATTAATTGTTTAATACTTTTATACTTCCCTTTGAGCACTATCCTTGCATGATATTATAGCATTATTTAGATTAATTTATTAGATGTAGATGAAATGTCTTGTTAAAATTTTAAAAAATAAATCTTGTTTTTAAATTGCCTTGCCTAACTGTTTAAAATTAATTTTAAAAACAAAAAGAGAGTACAGTGTTCAAAAAATTTTGTCCCTTTAAAAAGGGGGAGTAGTATTTCGCTTTTCATATTAAAATTCAATTTTCCAGCTTTCTTTTTGTAGAATTATAAAAAAATAATACAGCAACAGAATTAGCGAGGTAACCTTTATTTTTAAGACCAAAATAATAATAATAATAATAAAAAATGCAAAATTTGAAGCATTTTAAAATTTTAGTAACCTTAAATTCTTAAATAATTTCTTATTATAACTTTTATTTTCGTTTTTTTTTAATTAAAAAAGCCCTTGACATTGTGTCTAATAAATGCATAACATAATCATTTTACAAATCATATTTTATTATTTTTTTTGAACATTGAGAGTATGCGGCCCCCGACTTAATATAAAATAGATCACGTGGCCCGCAATATCATATGAGTTTGACATGTGCCTGATATACATGATGTAGTTGAAAACTTGATTCACCTACAAATCATATTTTATTAATTTTTTTGAGAATATGCGGCCCCGACTTAATATAAAATAGATCACGTGGCCCGCAATATCATACGAGTTTGACATGCCTGATATACATGATGTAGTTAAAAACTTGATTCACCTTTTCAGTCAGCTACAATCTAATCCTTGTGCTTTTCTGTGAATTAGAGACGTCTGTTCTTGTTCAAAGCCAACATTAGAGGCTTTTGAACAGGTCTTCGGCTACCATACTGTGTGATGTGAGGCAAACGGTACGTTCAGAGATGTTTGCAGTTGCTCTTTGATTGAGGTTCCTCGTAATTATAGAAGTAGGATGGCTGTTCTGTAGAACTGGACTACAACCATTACTCTCCTTTCCGATCGAACTTTCAGCACCCTGTGATGAACAGAAGCCTGACGTAGAAGCGTGGTTTTCTGCTTGGGAGTCCACTCTCTGTAAACATTGTGGCCACCGTAGCCTAGTGGTCAAGGTAACAGACTCGTGGATGACGTGCCATGAGTTTAAGCCTAGTATCGCTGAATACCCGTCGTGTAGGGCGAGCAATGCACGTTAAATCTGTCGAGAGCTCAAACGTTTTCCCGTTGGCGTGGTATGGTAGGTAGGAGACGGGGTGCGAGCTCAGGTATCATCCTCGTCATTTGACCATGGTTCAAAATTACGAGACCCAAAGTCCTCGAGTAGCTAAACGGTGCGACATTAATATTCACTCACTCACTCTGTAGACATTAATAATTGCTGCTCTCGAGCACTCACAAGTGCAACCGTTTCGACGCTCATCATCTCGCGATTAAACCCAGCTGCATTACACTTTCACCCTACTTCTTCAGAAGCAACAATTGCAATGGATACTTCACTATTCCTGAAATCCTTAGTAATATTATGTTGTCCTGAATTAGCAGTTAAGGGAAGTTGTAGATGATCTCCATGAGGGGCCATAATAATTCAATTACTTAATGCATATATATGTTGGATTCTCTATTACTTTCAGAATTTAAAAATTAAAAAGAATTATCATGACACACACACCAGAATTATATATATATAAATTTTTTTATCTTAAATTCTCGATTTAGGATAAATTAAACAACTGATTTACTTTATTTTACGTTTACATTTTTGTGCATGTTTTAAATTAAAATTATTTTGAATAGTTTTATATAAAAACAGGTACATTTTAGGAATTGGAAAAAATAGCGTGATCGCTTTATGAATTTTCAACCAACAAGATACGAAGTTTTCTTAACTAACCATCTTCCTGACATTAGATTCTGTCAGTTCACAGAGTTTCTTCATTTAGAATAGATTTTATTAAAGTATAAAGAAATTTTTGGAATTTCGAAGATGTATTAAGTTTCATATTTTTTTATATGTAATAGTTTTATGTTATTTAATGTATTTCTGTAGAGCACTCTTCTCTTATAACTACATTTAATAATTTTTTTCCTGTTATCATAAAGCCAAGAGCTTCGCGGTTAGGCACTGTTGTCATGAAGACCTGCAGCGTAGAGCACGTTAAATCTGTCGTAGGCTCAAAGTCCTTTCGTTGGCGTGGTGTAGTAATTTGGAGAGGGAGGTTCTAGCTGCTCTGTCGTCCTCTTGTCAAATGACCTAATTCAAAATGACGAGGTCCGTCAAAATAGCCATCTTGTTGCTTTAGAGTGTGACATTAATAAACAATTTCCATTGTAATAACATTTGTCAATTCATAGATTTTGTTCATTTCGTATAGATCTCATTTCAATATCGATACATTTTGGAATTTTTTAGGTGTTTTAAATGGTATATATTTTTTTTAGATGTGATATAGCAATTTTATTTTTAATAATACATTTTCGCTTGAGAAGTAACTATCTATCTACAACTGCATTCAACTATTCTTTTCTATTCACTATAAAACTACAGTCGGACCTCTATGTAACGAAGTCGCTAAATCCCGGAAAAAGTTCGTTATATGGAAAACTCGTTATATAGAGTTTCATCTTTTAATATACTTTATAAACCACGTAAAACAAAGTTTACATTCATAAACACTATATATTAAAAAAAAAAGGGATTATTCACACTTTTTTAAAAATTAGTATATGTTTATTTTATGTATCTTACCCGTCAAAAAAGAATTTACTCTATTTTCAATATTAAGAAAATAATTTTATACTAAATTAATGAATTTTAAGGATATTTTATAATTCAAAGCAAACAAGTAATATTAAACATACATTATTTTATAATTAGAACACGGGACAACTTCACTGAGTGTGAAAGAGGATATCGGTTTCTAGTATACTGGGCAATGGATGTCAAAAGGTGTATTTCTTGGATGAAACGTCCAGAAGTCGGCGAGTTAGGATCGAATAAAACCAGTTTAAAATTTATGACCACCATAACATGTATTAAAGAGAGAATAACTTGAAATTGTTTAAGAAGTACTTTAAAAAAAGGAAGAACAAAAATTGAATCACAAAAGAAAACGTTCGTTACTATAGAAAATACCCTTCGCTATAGAGAGTTATTTTACGAAGAAAATTGTGAAATGGTCAAGGTTTCAGGAAAAAGTTCGCTATATAGAGAAAAATTCGCGATATAGAGGTTCGACTATATTTTTAAATATGTGTGTAGGATTCTAATTTCACATTATTGCTTTTAATGTTTAGAATTTTTAAAACTCAATTTAACATGTATCGTACATTTTAATGATTTATAAATTTTAATAATACAATATCTGTAAAATTATTTACCGTAAAATCCGCGTAGAACGCGCACCTCTTTTTTTACGAAGGTAAACCTGAATTGACAAATGCAATACTCATGTATTTTGAAGCCATTTATTCGAGGTATTATCCCAGATCCCAAAAACAGTAGGGTCTAGAAGTCCACCCTTTTAAGTTCATAAGGTATATTATTTTTTGTAAATAAACAGTAATCCGATCTCTGCAGAATCTTACTTATTTTCTTATGCATATCCTTTTGTTTATTTTTGAGGTTATCATTTTTATCCCCGGCGTATAACGCGTATAAATATGCTGATCAGAATGATTTTCTCGGTTTCTTTAATAAATTATTTCCTTGCCAGTTATTTTTACCCCAAGATTAACTTGTAATGTTATGCCCTGAAACATTCTTTTTAAAAAATTATAGCTCAAATACTTATTTATTTCTCTTGACAAGTCACTCAAGCAAAATATTTCCTCAACTGTTACTTCTAAGGATTCCCTAAAATTAATTGCCCTCATCAGAGAGCGTACATAACTGGAAAGATATAATCCCCCGAATTGCATAACTTCATATTAAATTCTTGCGGAGAGCAGCCGATATGCGAAACTCAATAACCAAATTAATCACCCTCTCGTCCTTAATCGTATCTCGGGAATCCTCTTTGATGTCCATTTGATTAGGGGCAGAAATGTTTAATTTAAGGTTTACATGAGTCTATAATAGAAGCTGTAAATAGATCGTCAGAGTCTTCTCTTGGGATAAGCTTGCAAATGGATAATGTCACTGGATTCTTGCATGAAAGAGCGAGAGAGAGAGATGGCACTTAACTTTAAAACTACTTTTGCAGACAGACAGTAATACTTCGACTTAACACATCACTCAATAAGTCTCGGCCTAACCAATAAAACAACTACTTTTAGGAAAAATTGGACTTTATTTATCAAGATACTCCCCTTCAAGAGTAATTCATTCAGCCCAGTGCTTTTTTTTTGTAGAAGGATTTTTCTTTGCCCTCAAAATAGGCTTCGACGGCAATTACTTCTTTATATGTGGCAAACCTCTTCCTCTGTAGCGTTCTTTTAAGGTCTGCAAACAGCCAGTAATCACTTAGATCTGGACTGTACGGTGGGTGGGGAAGTAATTGGAAGCGCAATTCCTTTAATTCGACCACCGTTTTCATGGTCTTGAGGAACGGAGCATTGTCTTGCTGGAACAGCACCTTTTTCTGGAACAATTGCAGAATTTGTGTAACCTGAACTTTCAGCGTCGTTTGTGTCTGTGCGACCACATTTTAAGTCTGCCACAACCGTTGTTGGCGATGGAGCACAGTCCGGATAACACTTATCAAGCCATTGTGTTTTTGAACAGTGTTTTTCCCCATCAAAAAGTAATGTTTAAATTAAATTCTTTTTCATCCATGGTTCATAAAAAACAAAAGTTGCTTCACTAAAACTACTGTAACTTTTCAACTAAACAAGATTTTATCACAAAATTTTGACACGTGTCATTTGAAAATTAGCACTACTAGGTTAGACTTAGGAAAGTTAGAAGGTAGTGCCCGTTGTATGTTAGGTTTGTTTAAATTTTTACGTTACCCCCGATTTCGAGAACCCGGAGTTACGCAATTTTCAAACCTTGTCGATTCTTTTTTTTTTTTTTTTGATGATACCTGAGCTGACACCGTACTTTCCGCATTTTCACATCACCACAGTTTGAGGACTTCGAAACTTGACCTATTTAACACATGCATCATCCTCTCTACACAAGAAATCTGAAATGGAAGCAGAAATAGAGTCCATGACCAAACGGATTCATGACCAGTCACTAGTTCATAAACATGACCACTCGACTTCCACGGGCTAGAATTTTATTTTTTTTGGAATATTATGTTGTATTATAAATAGATGGCATCAAAATCTTACACCAGATTACGAGGATTAAAAGAAAATATCAATTTTTGCTAAGTTGCGATATATTTATTTGAAAAAAAATAGCACAATGACAGTAAATTGCTTATTTAGCAGATAAAATACTATTCAAAGAAAAATTTAGTTGTGGATTCTTCTTTTTTTTTTTCTTTTACTCTCAATGCCACCAGAAGTCGTTGTTGCATTGTTAACACAGCCGGATTGCGATTCAGTGAAGAAAGAAATTTTAGGTGTGTTGTATAAAAAGGAAGAATCGTAAATGGGATTGAAAAAAAATTCATGGTTGTGTGACTGTGAGAAGTTGCTTAAAAAATCATCGAAACCCTCTAAATTTTTCTTTTGATTCTTATCAGTTCATTAGACCATTTATATCTAATTCATTTGGGTGAAAAATATGAATATGCTTTATGCACAAACTAGTAACATAAAATTTTATTTTAAGTCAATTTCTACTTAGGTCAACAAAGAAAATTTTTACTTTAGTTACTTTATATTAAATAATTACAAGTAATATAAATATGTATTTTACATATGACAGAATCACAGCATTAAGGCTGTTTTCGGCAAAAGTACAAGAGCTTGAACTAAACGCAAAGCACATTTTCAGACAGAAAGATGTTTCAATTTTTTCATGAAAATTTGCAACATTATAACTCTTACCTCTGTTAACAATAGAGTGTTTTTAAAAATTTCAAAATATTCTATGAATGCTTTTTTTTTCATTTGAATATGTGAAAGGAGAGGTCATTTAACATTACGTTGTAGGAGAAAAACGCGAAACATATTTTATACCAGAAAAAATGGATCAATTCGATTAAAAATGGGAAGTATGATAAAAAATGCTGCTCTCTAAGGGATAGTAAAGCCAGATTATAATATAAATTTTTCATTTTTTTATCTGAAAAAATGTTCCAAATTCGGATCCTATTCTTAAACATTAACCGAAGACAGTCTTAACTGGCAAAACACCTTTTAAATTAACATTAAAAACTTTTTAACCACATTAAATTTGTAAATTACATTTTTTAATAAAAGTTGAATATAAAAGTTAAGAATTTATCTTAAAACCAGTGTAAAAATTATGCTGACGTCTAACTAGTATATGATTATTCAAAATTAAATTAAATCTTCATCACAAAATTAACAATAAGTAGTTTTATATAATAGTGCTGCCTATGTAGAGGAATAATATCGACTGAAATAATATCTTCTTAAGCTATAATTAACTATTTAAATTTAATTAATTAATTATTTTAAAAAGAATTGTATTATAAACCAAGTGCCATCCACTACAAGTTTAAGAAAATGTATTTGAACTTGAGTGGATGAATAAAAAGTATTTTACTAACAATTGGAAATTTGAACAGCATATATATATATATAATTACATATAGGGAGAGTATGAACTAATATTAGGAATTGAAAAATAATCGTAGAAAGGGCATCTTCTTGATAACTTTCATGGCTCATAACTGATAGGAACTAAATTATGATATTAGTAAATTATTTAACAAACTTTATTAATGTGATTAATTAACTTCCAAAAAGGAAATTTTTCTTTTGATATCGGAGATTTTTTATCTTCTGAATAATGTAAATCCCCAAATTTCAAACAATTCTGCCTGAAAATTTCCAGAAAATTTTAACAATATGTCCCCTAACGTTAAATAAATAAATGCTTCAAACATAGGATGAAAAAAAAGTTATTCAATATTAAAAGCTTTTTATCCCAATTGACGCACACAGATAATTATTTTCTCACCAAAACATGCACACACACAAGAAAAAATTTAAAACCGCGAAGTATTAAATACATCTAGAAAAAAAAGTTATAACACATAATTTTTTTGTGTGTAATTGGATTCCTCCTTTCGTAAAACCCCAGAATTCAATATGTCATACCTTTCTCCTTAATAGTACAGAAAGGTCAAATTTTCAGATCAAATATCTAAGAGTCTTAAGGGGCCAAACATTAGCCTACTATTCATAATTAACGGTGCAATCTGAAAACTGTATTTGAAAAAAAAAACACGAATCGTTTGAAAGGTATTAATCAAGTGCGTACAGCCTCTAAATATTTCACACAAATACCTCTGGAAATAATGATCGGATTCAAATGAAATTCAAAATTAGAGAAAATATTATTTAGACCACTCTCCATCTGATCTTTCAGAAAAACGGATTCTATAATTGAAACTTCCCATTAAAAAAGTACTTTTTATTTATGGGGTAAAAAACTTATATAGTTACCTTTGAATCTTTAAAAATAATATCTTATTTTTCTAGCTGAAATTGAATTATGAAAGTAATTAATACCTCTTTTTTGAGGATCGTGCATACTTTTTCAGATATCATTGCAAAAAACCATCTTTTCTGCAGACAACATACAATTCAGACCAGCCTAATGTTGGTAGTGCAAAAACGAATGCAGTTAACATTTGAAGCTCTTATTTTAATTTATAGATTTTTAAGACTCTTCTTTTCGCCATTAAATTAGATAACTTAGTATGTACTGCTCATAAATCGTACTTCTGCTTACGCCAAAGACTGGTGTAATAAAACTCAGGAGAAACAGTCCCTTCAGCCAAATGTTCTCTTTTGATCTTACCATCGGTGCTGTGGAGCCGCATAAGCTGTCGCAATGTCTTGACCCAACGGATGATCTTGATGATGTCTTTTTCCAGCTAGAACTGCCAATTCATGTAGATAAACAAACAGATCTTTCTGCCTATCTAAAGTAACTAGCTCTAGAAAGAATTGGAAAGATACCAATTGTGACGCAGTTCAGGTTTATACGGATGGCAGTAGAGACGATTATTATCGATCTGGCAGCGGAATTTACTTGAAATCGCAAGAAAATAACTTAACCCTCCAAGCGGTCTGCACGTAAAATTCCGCCATTCCAGAGATGCTTTTTCTGCCTTCAAGCAAGATTCCCAAAAGCGGCCGAGCCGTATTCTTAAAAATACGGCTCAACCACTTTTGAGAACCCCACTGAAAGCAAAAATATGTGCGGTACATTCTTGAAGCATCTCCAGAATGGCAAGACTTTAAGTGTAGACCGCTTAGAGGGTTAAGAATCCAGACGGTTGCTCAGTTTTCGCAGAGAGCTAATAACCATTGATGAGGGCCTTGGTTCTCTCGCATCCCTTCTAAATGGAAAAGAGATTTGGATATTGTCTGATAGTAGAAGTGTTATATAGCACGTCCATTGGCAACGTGTGAGAGATAATGTTGGAGTGTCAATACTCAACAAGTTAAAATGACTTTCCCATCGCATCAATTCATCTGCAGTGGATTCCCTCTCACATAGATCAAGAGGGAAATGAGATTGCGGACACTTTGGCCAAGGCTGGCGCTTGCGAGGTCCCAGAGCCGTCACCACCCTTCACCGTTTTGGACTTTTTCTCAAAAATTAAACACCATAATTAGACCGCTAGGATTATCCCTTCCCCAGAACACCATTGGTATCAGTGTTCTTGTCTGGAGACTCCCTTGCTCACGGTTTTATGTATAGTAGACAGGAACAAACTATTCTAGCCAGCTTTCGAAGTGGTTACCTTAAATCCATGAAATTTTCTGAAGAATCCAAGAGCTTTGAAATGTGTACCCACTGTTCTTCTGAGCCGGCCTCGCCTGCTCACCTTCTCGAATGCCCTGAGCTCACCAAGCAGGAATTAACTGACGATCCCTTACTGGTGTAAGATTTTTTGAGAGTATACGACGTCATAGACCTGGTCGCACTGCTGGCCAGTGGGGGCGTGCAACAACAACAACATTATGTCATTTTTTGTGTTCCGTAATGGAACTCTTTCTAGTTTCCACATCAAAAAGTGCTTGTATTGATATGTATTGTTATAGAAATTTTAGACTTTGTCCACTAGTCTGATGAAAAAGTATTGTGGACAGAAAGATCATTTGTAGGCTCAAAAAGAATTCTCTCCAGTAATTTTAAATTATTAGGAGTGATCTTGGTGATAGTCTGGTGAGTAAATTTGTTCACCAGTCCTTCGAATTCGGCGACAAATACAGGTGTTCCGAATGAAAAATACCAGTGGATTCTAGAATGATTGTTTCCCATGAAAATTCTTGAAGCTTCTTCTTAGCCTATACAAGGACAATATAGGAAATCAACACTGGAGTCAAAGCTTGGCAGTGACTGTGTGTTTCGTTAGCATAATGGAATAGTGCACAGAGGAATTTATCAGGGGGGGGGGCAGGTTCGGCAGTTCACCATTCTCGTAACATGCTCCATTTGATTTTGTCGATTTTCGGGTACAAAAAACAGTAAAAAATTAGTTATTCAATAAATAATTAGCATTAATAAATATAATTAATTATTAATAACAAATGCTTAATTAAAGTTTACGTACTATATACATAGGATTATAATCAATCGGAGAAAAACTAAGGGCTTTGGGGGTGGGGATCCAGACCCGAGGATCCCCGCCCCCTTGTGTGCGCCACTGACATAGTGTGATAGAGTGACTACAGATTTTTATTGCAAAGTCAATTTTTATTGTGTGCTTTTGTTGATTTTTATACGTGTACGTTAACTGTTTCCTCTTTGAGGAAAAATAACGAAGTAGAAAAATAACGGACTACTCTGAAAGGACATTCTTGCTATTTAAATGAACCTTGCTGCTTTTGAAAGACGATACATAAAACAATATTTTGCATTTTATATGTCCTTAGAATTAATTATATTCTGATAGAGAAATAAGCATTTTTAGCATGTGACTATTTTATGTAAAGATTTATAATTAATTATGAAATGAATCGATGAATCAAAGACAAAGTTGGATACTTACGTATTCTTACTTATCTCTGCTGAATTAATTATGTTTGCTTAATTCTCTTCAGATACGATTCTGTTAATTCTAGAATATTTAGTTATTTATTTTCAATGCTCACAAAAATGGAACAAAGGAGTGGAGTAAATGCCGCGCTTTCAAGGAAACTTTTATAAAAAGTCTAAATTATAACCCTATCATTTTCATGAATATTGTATAACATTCAGTCTGAAAATCGCAAAAAAAAGAACAATGATACTTGAGTAGACGGAGATTGTATTTATTTCATTTCTTCTCTTTCCCCTATCATCCTTTTTTTCCTTTCTATTTCGTTCTTATCACCAAGTCTGTTTTCTGCAGTTTTTCTTTTTCAACGTCATATAGCTTCACAAATGATTTTTTTTTTGTGAGATTTTCTTTGCTTTTTTAAATGAAGAGTTATTCTTATCACAGTCAAGAATTCATACCAAATTCTTAAAAGCTACACTTAAGACTGTGAAAAGTTTCTGGAGGGTGAAAAATGGATTTATTAAGTAAAACCCCAAAAACTTTTAATAGTTCCCAGCTTTCTGTTAATGCAGTTATGAATTTTTAAGACGAATTTGAGATTTTTTCGTAAGTTACTCGATACTTTAATGCATTAGCAAAATTAAGAGCGTTTTAACAAGATAAATTCATAGTTAAAAGCAGAATAAAAAGTTAAAAAAAAATTTTTTGCTATGACCACAGATAAGTTATAACTTAAATTTTGAATGTATTTGGGTTAGTACAAGGGGAATTTGTATTGTGCTATAAAATTATTTATTCATATGTTTGTACTCATAATAATATTTTTTGGGGAAAAAATAAACCCCTATTTCTGGGAAAAAGTATTTTAAAAAAAACAATAGGTTTATGGTAGCTGAAATAGGTTATAAATCCAAGATTAAAATTGTATTTAAAATCATGAGAAAAAACCGTCAAATTGTTCCATATTAGTCGGGCCCTTTGAATCATTTCACATAATTTTGAATTTTTATTTTAAAAAAAACAACAAAGGTTTTTTATTTCCCTTTGAAAATCTACTTTTTAAATTTCACTTCAAATCCCGGTAATTTTTAAAAAAACCCAATCCGGCGGGAATTTTGGTTGTAGTTTTTCATTATTCAATTCTATCCTTAATTTTTAAGCAAAGGGGTAGTTAAAAGGGGAGTTTATTGGGAAAGAGGGGAAACTAGGTAAAAACCGAAAAAAAGATTTAATCAGTAGATTTATATCCTTCTTAAAAAATACTAGCTCTTTGATCATTGGGCAGTTTTTTACTAATATATCCCGGGACTGCTGGGAAAATCTTCTTAATTATATTTTGTCTTATTATTTTAAATTTTTTTAATGCAATTTTTTCTTAATACCTGTATACATAAATTTTTTTTAAATTTTTTTAATTGTTTAAATTTTTTTTTAGCCCAAAAAAGCATATTTAAAAAATTATGTGATTAGTAGAAATTTTTTGTTCTTTGGGCTTTTTTCCCCGATTCCCCTTACAAAAATAGATTTTTATTCCAAGATTTTCTACAATATTGCTAATTATAATTATTTTATTTACCCGGTTCTATAAAAATTTTCTTTTTTCTACATTTTTTTTTTTAATTTTTGTGTAGGATTTTCTTTTTTCTAAGCCTATTTTTAAAAAAAATTTTAAAGTTTTATTTTATACTTCAACTAGGATTAGAAAAAATTCCCCATTCATTTTTCAAAAAGGGTGGGGAGGGGCTAGAGATCGGAAACTAGGGACCTTTTCTTTTACGGCGTATTGGTGGTGGGGGGCAAACCCTCCCTCCCCTTTTTTTTTGGGGGGTGTATGTCCCCCCCAAAGACGATAAAAGCCGAATGAGCGTTACATAAATTGAACTTTACGTTCCCTTTGTTCACTCTCCAACAAAAAAGCGCCAATAGAAGTTTTCACTTCAAAAAAGAAAAAAATTTTACGTCCCAAAAAAAAAATTCCAATAAAAGGGAAAAATTTTCTCTAAAAATACTACGATGGTTTGACATCTTAAAATTAATCACTTTCTAACAGTTTTTATCCTTTTACTAATATCACGTTCCTTTAAAGAAAATAAATTCATAAAGCATTTCCATCCGTTGAACTCTGCGGTTTTAATGATGGCCGCGGTCACCTAGTGGTCATGGTCACGGACTCGTGGCCGAAGTATTATGAGTTCGTGGCACTGAAGATTCAAAAAGGGAGAGACCGGGTGCCCGTTAAGTCTTTTAAATTTCAAAAAACTTTTCCCTTGGCGGGGGGGAAACGGGAGGGGAGATGCCAGTTCAAGTGTCGTCTTTATCACTTGGCCCTAGTTCCCAATGACGAAATAGGAACTAGTGCTACGCGTAAAGCCGCGATTGTTGTCGAGTGATATGGAATCCAAGATGGCGGCCTAGCTATAATAAATTGCCAGGAAAATAATTTAAAAGAACTGCTTTAAAATTTTCAAAAAAAAATAATTAAGAAAAACCAATATTAGCAAAAATTTTAAAAAATAATATAATAGTAATTATATAAAATAATTATATTACGTAATATATAATAGTAATAAATATATAATATAATTATAATTATTATATATTGTATTAATAAATATTATTATGTAACTATATTATATATATATTATACATAAAACAAGTGATATAAAAATATTTAAGTCAATTCTCCTACTTAGGTCAACAAAGCAAAATTTTTATTTTAGTTTCTTTTCATTAAAAAATACAATTAATATAAATATGTATAAACATATGACATGTATGTACATAAGACAGAATCATAATATTAAGTAATAAATAGAAGGTGGTTTTCCTTGCAATTTTCCATTTTCCTTTCTATAAAGGGTGTTGGGCTCTTTCTTTTTTGTTTGTGTTTTTTTTTTTGTTACTTTTTATTCATTAATAAATTTGATTATTCTAATAAAATAGTATATCAAAAAAGAAATCGCATTCCCAGAAAATGGCCCTTCCAGGTAGGATTCAAACCCATGATCTTTCTATTAGAAGTTGTCAAACGCGCTATCCATTGCGCTACAGGTACACCATGAGCGATTTTCCTTTTTATATATGGTGTTGGATTATTATTTTTGTTTGTTACTATTTATCTATTTTAATTTAATTAATGAATTAATATTTGAAAAAACCTTATTAACATGAAGTGTCATCCACTACAAATTTAAAAATAAGTTTTTGAACTTGAATGGATGAATAGAAAGTATTTTATTAACGATTGAAAATTTGAACAAGATATATATATATATATATAGGGAGAGAGTGAACTAATAGTAAGAATTGAATAATGAAAAACACAATTAATATTAATCAATAATGAATACCAATTAATAATTGCTGATAACTTGTAATATCTCAAAAACTACGAGTTCTTTTCATAAATTTCATCGAACAAGGAACGTTTAAAAATGCATTATTTAAAAGTAAAATAAAGTGCAATTTGCAGCAAGAATTAAAAGCACTGCCCTCATATTCTTAAAAAATATCCTAGTTCTCCCTCATGATATTAGAAATATCCATATTCAAAAATAGCACAAAATACAACTGAAGCAGTGGTTTGAAGAATGATTGCTATAAAAATGGTTCAATTTTGAAATAAATCGTATCAAAATCTTTTGAAGTAAATAGGGTTACCCCGAAAAACAATGAAAAATAACTATAATATATGTCATCCACCGAGCAACCACACAATCATAAGAATAAAAAATATCAATGTAATCTTATTATAATGTTATCGCCTATCTTGACGTACATAAACAACAACTTGGCGTGAAGCTCTCCGGTATCAAATCACCACCAGGAAATTCATCCCCAATAACCCTTGTGCTGCTTTACATTGCGACTCGTTTCGATTCGAAGTCGTTTCGTGTGAGAAGGTATTGGGAGATAAGCATTGCTTTTTAAATACATCTAAAGAAAGAATAAGAAAGACATTAGCTGAGAGTACCACAGAAGACCAGTAGATATAAATACAGCGATAAATGAAAATTGTTAATAATCCCATGCACAGAAACTGACTTGGGAAAATGTCCCGAGAAAACCTATTTGGGAAGATAGTTAAGATCAGATGTCGGCAATCTATTGGCTGTGGCGTGCCAAACCAATCTACGAATATGATTCAGCGTGCCACACAGTAGAACATTTTTGAAACAATTCGATTCCTACGACAATTCATGCAGAGCTAGGGAATAGATATGAATAATATAGATTTATACAATTTTACCATATATTTATTTTAAATCTTTTAAAGATCACAAAAATAAACACAAAATATGTATAACTATTTCTTCAACAAAAATAAATAAAAAATTAAAAGTGGACATATATTATGAATTTTTAAACATATTCATTGAAATAAGAAATAGACAACATGAAATATAAGTATTTCTCTTCATTATAGTTAAATAAAAAGCTAAAAGAGAGAGAGATTTTAATGCGAACCTGGTGCTTGCACTGCTCTACTTTCATATCACAAAATCAGGGATATAATGTGTGACTTTCACTTTGACACGATTCTGAGCATTCAGTTGTTAAACAACTTCTTTGTGGTCTCGAAATATTTATCATATGAGAAAAAGAGACCCCTGTTTAAGATCATTTTCATAGATAAGTAATATCTGTATTCTGCTAGGAAGTGAAGCAAACCGTTCTATTAGTGTGAGTATTCATCATATTTTGATTAAAAAAATAAACATTTACCAAAACTTCCTCGTGCCTGTGTTTACTAATAAGGTTGCGATTCCTAATCCACTTTATGTCTGCATAGACACTTTATACGAAGTTTATCATCATACATATTGTGCAAACTGTACGAATTAAATATCATTCTAAATTCCTGTCCTCTTTAACAACTTCGTTTCTTCCAAATATTTACCTTGTATTCACTAAGTACCAAAATAGCTAAGTGTTATTAGACTCAAATATATGTTTAACTAATCTTACACTGAAAAATCCGTATTTATCCATCAAAAACACTACTCGAAATTTGTTTCATACATTTTATCTTTCCGAATAAAAACTAATTTTCACCTTCTGCAGAGATAACACCCTACGTGCCTCTCTCGGAGGGCGCCAAGTTTTTAGCATCCTGTTGACCAATGTCCGGCCTATCTGGAATGTGGCAGAGGTTTACCCCTAATCCCCACAAAGTAAATAGTGAGTCGGAGTATCGGAGGTGGACACCTGGATTAAAGAGAATGGGATTCCGACGAGATGCTCTTAAGCCGATCAGAGCGCAGTTTGTCCTTTCCGCTCTGGTCCGAGATTAAATGCCCCTAAAAGGAAACAGAATTTCACTTCCTTTTCAATGATTGAAGTATTTGAATCTCTTCTGGAGCTTCATATCCGCAGTAAATAATTCTTTGAGGGTTTCTAACACGGCATTATAAAGAAATAACAGAAATTGCAACATAATTATAATACAATTAAAGGCCATTTTCGAGCAGACTGTCGGAGATGAGATGTACCTGGGAATCTGAAAGTAAAATAAAGTGCAAGAAAGTATTTAATTTTCGAGAGAGATCGAAAGTTAAAGATTAAAGCGATTCTTAGTTTTGCCTTTTCAGATATTCTTTTTTCTCTTTTATAGATTTTTTTTCTTTATGTCTAAGTGATTTCAGTTTGGCAGCGAAAGCGAGGAGTCCTGGTTTCAACTCGAGGTTGGTGTTGCATCTGTCGAGGACATGAATTCGAATTCTAGCGCCACTAGAGACCCGCTATAAAAAGAATTTGGTGCATGTTAAATCTGTCGAGTTTTCAGTGAGTGAGTGAATATTAACGTAGCACTGTTCAGCTACACGAGGGCTTTCAGCGACGGATTTCGTCATTTTGAACCTGGTCAATTGATGAGGATGACACCTGAGCTGGCACGCATCTCCTAACTATCACACCACACCAACGGGATCTCTCGACAGATTTAATGTGCATCACTTTCCTACACGACGGGTGTTTAGAGGTACTGGGATCGAACTCGGGACATGCCAGCACGATCCGATACCTTGACCACTAGGCTACCGCGGCCACCTGTCGAGTTTTCAATTCCTTACGTCGGCGTTCTGAGGAAGCTTAGAGAACGATGCTATTTTAGAGTTCATCCCCGTCACTTGACCATGGTTGAGAATTATGGAATTCGTTATCAATAGCTCTCACATTATTTCAAAGTGGTGCGTTTATAAACAATCCATCAATTAAGAAATTTCATTGAACCATCAATCCATCGAGTTCCTTTCTCCAAAATTTTTTCTTTGTTTATTATTTCAACAATTCAGCTTCCATGTCACAGGTCCGGGTTCTATTCCCGGGATGGGCAAGGTCGACTCAGCCTTTCGTTTCTATTGCAGTGGGTCGATAAATGAGTTCCAAGCTTGCTTGGGGACTTCAACACTGGGAGTCTCGCTTCAGACTTACCATCTGATTGGGACATCTGCTCATGCGCCACAGCGCCTAGTGGTCACATATAGTGGGATGGGCGTAGTAGGCCCTGGCCCTCATGGGCTGTTGCGCCACTGAGTTTGAGTTTTATTATTTCTAAACTCAATCACGAAAATTAACTTCCTTTGTAATGTTATAGAGTTTAATTATGATTATATATTATACAGGGTTTTTCGCTACTAGACCAACAAACTCGCATAGGAATTCAAGGGAGCAAATGCGAGCTATGGTGCAAAGAAGTAAAAGAACAGAAACAGCTACACATGAATAGGACAGAAAATATTTCATTATCACCAGACCTATCATGTATGGATTTCTTCTCCTGGGGTCTCATGAAAAGTATACGTGAAACACATTTGTGTACAAGACGCCCGTTCCTTCAGTTACAATTAGAGTTTCTGATTTCCCGGGAATGTCCGAGGAATCCCGGGAATGGAAAAGTTTCAAAAAATTTATATAAAAACAAATTATTTTTAAATAAAATCAATAACAATTATAAAAAATAAGGATACATATTAATTCCAAAATTAATACTTATTTATATATAATGAGCTAAAAAGTACAAAAAATATATAATAAACTGATTATTCATTTTTAAAATAGGATTTCAGAAAGCATAAGCAATTTATACTTTTATCACACAGCCTAGTTCTAAGCTTGGTGACGAACAATCAGACAGCAGAAAATGGTCTCTCGGCTACAACTGACGTTGGAGGAATTGTTTTTAAAGCTTCACATAGTTTTATAATGTTTGGTGATGGATATTCAGTCGAGTCGAACAACTTCATCTCTTGTTTTATGATTTTGTTGAAACTAGTACTTTTCTTGGTTGAATAATATAAATTTTTTGTTTTAGAGTAAATTGCTTTCTCTAATTTTTCGTCCAACATCAGAGATTTTTCTTTTAAAATCTCTATGCTCTCTTCTTCTGAGTGCGAAGAGTTGGATATTGATTCCTCTTCTTCGCAGAAAAGCCTTATCCTATCATTTGAGCTTGTCTAACCAAACAATTTTTACCAGGCAATCGCGAAATATCGACAGTAATTGCAGCTGCTTCGTATTTTCTCCTAAAATTCGGGTATTGCATTAATCCTATTAAATTAACGTTGCGTCTTTCATTAATTCTTTGGATTAGACAATATTTCATATTTTTCGCTAATTCTAAATTTTGTTCGTTCAATTCTCCAATAACAAAAAAAAAAAATACACCTTCTGCAGTTAGCAAAGTTTCATTTCGACTGCATAATTTTTCTAAGCCAATTTTACCTGCTACAATTGTAATCACAGTTTCAAACTCTACATTGGCCATCATTTGTTCTTCTTTAAAGTCAATTAATGCTTTTAAACTTGCTCTGACTTTATTTCTAAAACTATTTCAAGCATTGCCAACAAACTATTCCAGCGTATTTTGGTCCCGGCGTTTCCCGGGTATAGAAAAAGTATAGAAATCTTATGATTTCTCGGGAAAGAAACCCTAGATACAAGACTTCATTGTTCGAATATCTGTTGCTGCCGGGATTATACATGACTTGCCAAGAACCTTCCAGAATGTAAGGAATTCCATGCAGTGCCATTGTTAGGCTTGCCTGATGGATTCTGGTCGTAATTCTGAACACTTGTTTTTAAAAATTAAACTTTTTTTTTGGCCCCCCTCGATCCCTTTTGGTAAAAAAATTACCAATAAAAAATAAACAAATCCACACATACTTTTGGACTGTATCTCCATATTTATTCACAAACACACTCTCTCAACGCTTATGGCGTTCTCATCTCTCCTTCCCCCTGGCGATCGCAGCGCCATTTTAGGATAGTGGCCAGGCGTTACAACAACAACCTTTCAACAAAATGTTTTCTATTCAATTGATATGCTGCTGTTTCTGTTCTTTTTCTCTGCTTCTTTACACCATACGTCCTAATTACAGGATTTGCGCCCCTGCATGTGATTTCGAATCGTCTCTGTACGCCAAAACACATCCTATAAGTTTGTCAGCCTGGTAGCAAATCACCCTGTATAATGATTTATCTTGTCATATAATCCGAATTACTTATGCGAATTTCTTAATCAAATTATTAAATTCGATCTCCATTTAACTATCCTACTTTTCTGATCTTATTCAACTTCTTATCTGCTTTTACTTGTTGTCTATTCCCTGGCTCGGAGCTAATTTTTAAAATCGTCCAAGAATTCTCAGAGAGCCTGCTAAACCTCGATACATAATTAGAATAACTTTTATAATTCCTCAATATATTATATATATATAATAAACTATCCCTCAAATTATATATCTTGTTTTAATATTTCATATGGTATTGATGTTGAAATAACGTCATTATTCCCGTTAGAAAATGAATTAAATTTCTACGAGTTTGCAGATACCTTTGTGTGCTGGTGCTGACCGTTAAATCTGATCTCTTTCATACTTTAATATTCAATTAGAATTATGTCAGCAGCGAAATAGTTATGCATCTCACTATCTCTCGCAAAGTTAAATAACTTCTAGATCAATAGAATGTTAATTGCCTTTGCTAAAAGAGAATAATTTCGGAATAAAATCCTAAACTAGTTCAAACCTTTGATGACGTTGAACATGCTGATAGTGCAGGAAGATGCGAATTGTAACGAGCACTCTACTTGGCTGTTGTACCAGGAACTTTATCTGAACAGCTGCGTTCACATCACATGACCTTTGCAAGTGTGTGAAACAGAAGGTTGCGTGAGAACGGTTTTTTAACGAGTTATCTGGTTCTTTTTTGGTGAGCGAGACACCTGTTTCTTCACTTGAAAACCAACCTCATCGCTCGAATATCTGTAGCTGCCGGGATGATACGTGATATTCCAGGAAACTTCCAGAGTGTAAGGAATTCCGTGCAGTGCCACTGTCAGGCCTACCAGACGACTTTTGGTAGCAATATCGAACACCTGCTGTAGTACAACATTTCATTATAATCCTTTTAGTCCCATTAATGTGTTGCTCTTTCTGCTCGCCCCCCCCTCCCGCTTCTTTGAAATCGTACCTCACACCTACTGCATTTGCGAACCTATATTCTTATATGATTGTCCCTATTCCCCTGCACAAGTTCCCCTCTGTCCTGAAAATATTTCAGTCTGGTAGCAAATCACCCTGCTTGCAATCACTTGTGCTACTATTATACTAATGTTCTTACTGACGTTTGTCTTTTTGAAAGGGTCCCTTGGTCTCTATTAATGCGCGATAACACTACTCCTTATCGTACAGAGGCTGTCGAACAGCTGTTGGAAATTGAAAGAATTCAACGCACGGATTGGCTGGAAAATTTCCCGGATCAAAATCCAAACGAACACGCATAAGACACTTTAGAGCAGGGGTGGGTGAACTTTTTCAGTGTACGGGCTACTTCTGATGTTTTTAAGGATTTGCGGTCCACCTAGTGGCGTAGGTGTGGCCATTCGGTATTAAAATTTTATGTTTTCTTTTCAAAACACTTGTTTTCAAAATTGTACTCCTCTTTTCAGGTGTAACAGAACAAAATCGTTAAATTGAATGCTTGAACAACTATGATAGCGATTGATAGACCGTGCAGCGGTGACATACTCTTTGCAGCTATCAGGGAAAATACATGAACCGAGGAATCTGAAATCGACGCGTGTACTTAATTTGTTCGCTGACAAGACTGTTCCATTATGGGGTGATGTATCAATAGCTCATCCCACGCTATCACCGGAAGAACTGATCATCAACATTTATTCTCCCTTTCAGTTGGCGTGTGGGTAATTCCTGCTTTAGGGAGTGGGGTATAAGTGTAATACCAATTCATTCGTTTCAGGTTTGTAATTACGATGGCCTTCAAATGCTTACAAACCTCTTGATTTTATTTGATTGTGTATTAACAGAGAGTTTTTAATGAAGGACCAATAGTAGATTGAACCAAAGTCAAGGGACGAGAACGACACCTGAACCAGCGCTTCACTTTCTTAATCAACACATCATTCCAACGTGAAGACTTTGAGTCTCTAAAGCAGTGATACTCAACCTACGGCCCGCTGGCCGCATGTAGCCCGCCAGTCTTTTTTGGGTGGCCCTGTCAAAGTCCATTGCACTGAAAAATACAAGTATAGGAGAACGATGTACAAAAAATTTAACGGGAAATTTTATCAATCAAGCAATCAAATGTATCAATTTTACTATGAATTGTTTTTTTTTATAGAAGATTGTAAGCAAAGGGCCCGGGGTCGAGTGGTAGCGTATTGAGCTTCCACGTCACGGGTCCGGGTTCTATTCCCGGGCTGGGCAAGGTCGACTAAACCTTCCATCCCTACTGCAGTGGGTTGATAAATGAGTACCACGCTTGCTTGGGGACTTAAACACTGGAGGTATCGCTTCAGACTGACTACCTGATTGGGACATCTGCTCATGTACCTCAGCCCCCAATGGTCACGTATACTGGGATGCGCACAGTAGGCCCTGGCCCTCATGGGCTGTTGCGCTACTATGTTTTGAGTTTAATGTACGCAAGAGGCTTGGTCATAGAAGAAAGAAAATAGAAATTATTCCATTACTCAGTATAAAAATTCATAAAAATAAATATTTTTGTGTGTGTGAAAAGTTAATACAGTATTAAAAAAGCCAAAAATGAGTTTTAATATTTTGATCAGTTTTATGTCAATGTTGCTTTGGTCTTATAGTCTGCCTTTTCCACTATCCGCATACTGCGGCCCGCATGAAATAACTGTCATGTGTATGCGACCCGCGTGAAATACCTATCATGTGTATGTGACCCGGCGGGAAAAAAGATTGAGTACCTCTGCTCTAAAGATTAAATGTATACAGCCCCTATACACGGACTCTATTTCATTCGAAAGTGAGTTTTTAAAATTTAAATATCCAATATAACATTATTTGAAAACTTTCTTTTGAACACTGATGCGAGATCCGGATTTGATCTTTAAAAGATGCTTAAGTGATGTCAATAGTTTCAAGACTCTCTCATTCCGTTTTTTTTAAAAGTTGAGTCACAATGTCATCGAGAATAGTAAAGTCTATTAATTTTTCAATTAAGATCTTACTATACATCTATTTGATGTTGCTAATCTTTTGAAAGACTGTATATATCAAAGAATTTTTTAAAATTTTTCCATCATCTAATTCGAAAAAATAAGTCACTTAAGCAATTTAGTAGAATTAAAACAATCTAATTTAATTCATTCACAAGGTGCGTAAAAGCAAGAAGAAAAAATAGCATTGAGTGTGCATGGGACGCTTTTAATACTTTGAAATACTCTCTTTAATGGGAAATACGTTTTTCCTTTTGCATTGAATGTGTGGAAGTAAAAAAAACCCATTGTAGAGGAATCGATGAGAATTATAAAGCTCTTTGTTCTTGGAATTAAAATGGGAAAGAAGTCATGCTTCAATATTGTAACGAGATCATTATGGTTTTATTATTAACGAAGAATAAGAAATAATGGCAGGAAGAAAAAGAAATGTGGACAGAGCTTTTTTAGTTTTGGTAATCTATAAATTTAACCAACTGTTTCTAATCATTTTTCACATGTCATTCGAACAGAACTCATACAAAATATAACTTGACTTAAAAGCTCAGTGATATAGGAGTGAGGGAGTAAGTGAATATTAACGGGGCACTGTTCAACTACAGAGGGCTTTTGGCGACGGACCACGTAATGTTGAACCATGGTCAAGTGATGTGGACGATATCTGAGCTGGCACCCCCCTCTCCTAACTACCACACCACTCCAACGGGAGGACGTTTGAGCTCTCGACAGATTCAACGTGCATCGCACCCCTACACGGCGTGTCTTTAGCGGTACTGGACTCGAACTCGTGACAAGGCCAGCCACGATCCAATACCTTGACCACTCGGATACCGCGCCTCAGAAAAACCGTATGTTATTCAAGTGCGGCTTCGCCATAGTGGTTGGAGTCCTGGGTATGATTAAACCCCACCATGAGAGGGGGAGGGGAAAATTTTAAGAAAAAACCCCATTCGCTTGGTGTGTTTTTTGAAGAGGGTTTTGACTGGGTTCTTTATGAGAACATCATTTAAAAATTTATGTCATCAATCATGACTTTAATTTTTGAGCGGCGAAAAAGTCCGGACCCGATTAAAAGCCCCCGGACGTATGTATCGTTTTTTCCGAAATGCGACCTTTTTCTTCGCTCTGATATCAGTAAAACTATTCCGAAAGCTTCAGAATGCAACAAAATGACCTTGACACTGCTTGCAAAAGATTTGCTTACTTAAAACAAAATTTTCTTACTTCGTAAAGGTCTTGTCGCTACACCTAGAGATGTGGGAGAAAGGAAAGGAAAAGATTATAGCCATATTCAAACTAATTAAATTCATTCACAGTACTAATCACAACACAAATTCAATCCCAGAGGTAAGAGATGATAAAAAGAAGACAATTAAGAGAAAAAGATATGAGAAAATTTTTAATTAAATAAACCCGTATTTTGCCTATCTTAGCTTTTCCAATTTCCTAAGTTGTCCCCCAAAAAAAAACCAGAAATTATCCCCCTTTCTAAAATTTGATTAATCACTTCCGCGGCCCCCCATTTTTTTCCAAACGGGGCCGGGACATTTGGCAGTTTTTAATTTTGCATGTTCAGGGTTTTTTTTTCCGGAAATTTTTTAAAAACAATTTTAAAGGACCAAAATTTCCCAAGAAACCGCGGAAGGGTCGCGGATAGATCACAATTTTACGCCTTTTTTCTTTTTCAGTATACTCAAAGGTGCCTTCGTGAAAAACGGTACTGGGAGGCATCCTCTTATTTCACGTTGGGGGTTTAATAAACAACAAGCCAATCAAAATAGTCATGTGGCTCGGTGAGAAAATTTCGTAGAAAGATATAGGAGCATAAAAAAAAGGCTTACTTTAAAATTTGGGGTTTTGGGGAAAAAAATGGAATTAAAACATTATAAATAATTTCTATGAAAAAACTTTTTTTATTATGGAGGCACTTTTTTAATTCCCATTTTTAGCCCATATATTTATTTATTTATTATTTATCTTTGGGGGTTTTTTAAACGTTCATAGAATCATTTTAAAGGCCCATTTAGCTAAAATTTTATTAATCCCCTTTTTTTGGGTGATAATACAATATATAATTTAATTATAATTAATAAAATTAATAGATTAAAAATATTTAAAGAATTTCAAAACACAGTTGGTATCATTTTTGGCGACTTGTGTTAAAACTTGAAAAATTTTTTCACTTTTACTGTTTGAGCGAATTTTTGGGCCCTTGGGAGACAATCGTCTTTAAAAAATTAAAAGTAAAAATTTAAAACCCCTTTGTTGGGGTTGTAACGTATAGCCTTTTTAATTGTAACATTTAAAAAAAGTAGCAAAATTAAAAATTTTTTTTTGTTGATTAACACACCCGCCTGAGCGGAGGCGGAATCAGAACCCCATCTCCCTGAAAGGGGTCTCTGATTGGTTGCACCAAAACTCGACGCGAAGCTTTTTGTGAATCAGCTAAGAAATTGAAAAAATTTTGGTTTCTTCTTTTTGGGGCGTTGGAAAAAAGGGTGAGGGTAAATTTTCAATGCCCCCACCGTCACGGATGCAAAATCTTTTTAGAAAATGAACGGGCAACATTGCCTTTGAAATTATAAAAAAAATTTTTTTCCCTTCCCCCGATGAAGGGGGCACAGGGTTTGAACCGAGACCCTCGATCTGGCCCAATGCCTACCCTGAGCTATAACCCCGCGTCAAAAGAACGTTTTTTTGGTGTTTTAGAAAATTGAAAATGCTTGTCAGAAATTACGAATGGGGAGGATCATTGCCGCCTTCAAAATTTCAAAAGTTTTTTTCTTCACTTCCGAAAATGGGGCACACGATTTGAATTTTTGGGGCCCCTGGGATCTTCAGTCGAATCTCTACCACAGTTATCCCCCGGTCGAATTTTGCTTTGCGTTCCGTAGGAAGGGGGGAAAAAGCTTTGTTAGAAATATACAGAAGGGGCAATCATTCCCCTTCAAAATTTTCGGGGAAAAATTTCCCTTCTTCCTGAAGAAGACTCGGGTTTTGGGGGACCTTTGTTGCAGTCGAATCTCTACCACTAAGCTATACCCCCCGGGCGCAACTTTTGCTTTCGCCCGGGGAAGGTAAAAAATTTTTTTTTGAAATAAGCGGACAGATCTTTGCCCTTCCCCAAATTTTTCAAACAAATATTTTCACCCCTTAACGGGCATCCGAGTTGGAACTGGGACCTCTCGATCTGCAGTCGAATACTCTACCACTGAGCTATACCACCGCGTCAGCGAACCTTTGCTATGCGTTCCGTAGGAACGGATACGAAAATGCTTTATCTAGAAATATGCAAAATGGGACAGATCATTCCCGCCTTCGACCCCCTCCAAATATTATTGGTCTTATCGTCCCTGTGCAGGGTTGTTTAAATTTATTTAAATCCTGATTACCTCAGGTCTGGTTGGTCCGATTGACTGAAAGTTAGTATCGTTCAGCTCTGCTCGTGATGGCCTTTTGTCCTTGGTCCAGCTTGCCCTGCTTAAGACTTTTAGAAAGATTTTAATCTTGTTACGCCAAAGAAGTATAACTTCTTACGTGCGTACATAAGTACACACACACTTTTTTTATATTACTTGCTTCTTTTCAAGATAGTGTTTTTTTTTAAATGCCATTTTTGTATGCTTCCGTAACATTTTGCTGAAAGGGTTTCGAGGTACGGGGGAGGAGGCCTATTAAATATGTCCTTTAATAATACGTGTTCAGTATTGAACAAATAATTCTTGTGTGTGACGCCCACAACAACTAGTGAATATTTGTCGCGTGAGGGCGCTAGTGTGTGAAGAGTTCAGTGTATGTATAAACTTTGAGCGAGTGAGAGCCTATGGAGAATGCTCGAATAAAATTCTTTTTCTAAGAGGTTTCTGCCATTTAATGTGTTGTGAAATTTTAGTGTAAAATATGAAATATGTATAGAAAACCAGAGCGTAAACATTAATATGACATTTACGAAAAGTCAATATATCCTTTGGGATTCATATTAAATATAATTATACTACAGCATAATTATATTCTTGGTTCATAAATATACAGTAACATATTAAAATCAATTTAATAATTAAGTTATTATATATATATATCAGTGGCGCACACAAGGGAGGGGTCCTGGGGGTCCGGACCCCCCCCAAGACCCTTGATTTTTTTTTCGATTGACTATAATTCTAAGTATATAGTACTTAAAATTTAATTAAATATTGGTTATTAATGATTAATTTTATTAATTAATGCTAATTATTTATTCAATAATTAGTTTTTTATTGTGTTTTGTTTCCGAAAATCGACAAAATCAAAAGGAGACTGATAAAATAATGGTAAACTTTCGAGCCTGGACCCCCCCTTGAAAAATTCCTGTGTGCACTACTGATATATATATATATATATAACACTTAGATACGTGTTAACAAAACATTTTGGTACTTACATATTGTAAGTACCGTCGACCGATTTTGTGACGTCAAAAGATGTCACCCAATAAAACGATATGCGACACATAATGGAAGCAGTTACCCCACATATTTGAACGCAATAATAGTGATGAGAGCATTGGGCGACGTTGGTGGTGGTCGACGCTATAAATACGTAAGTACTAATATTTCCTGTATGACAATTTTGAAAAATGTTTGTGAAAAGATGTTTTTGAATCTTAAAATACAAAATAACTTAAATAATAATTGATATAGATAATATCAATTATTAAATACGGTTAAAAGTAAGTGATTTTAAGAATTACAACAAGTTTTTTTTTGTTTTGCTATAAATAAGTAAGACTTCCGTTTCCTTAAGATTACTAAATTTTACATTCTTAGATATTCCTTCAGATGGTTCAGGATTACTGCTAAAGTAGTCAGAAACTCTCTCTCTCTATAATCGGCACTCTAGCACCAATAAGGAGGCGTAAAGTAGTTCAAGTTTTTTTTTAAAATTTAAAAATCGAATTACTATAGTTTTTGAAATTGGAAAAAACTCAACTATATATATATATGAACACAACCAGTCTTAATTTTGAACATCATTAATTAAAATGAAATATTGCATACAATAAAAGAGGGTGTGGTTGTGTCATGAACATGGACTTGTGTTGTACCTGAATACGTGTTGTAATGGGTAATATTTTTAATATAAAATATTATTATTTATGCATGTCATAATCATGTTTGAACACTAAGAAGTTCTTCGGGTTTCCATGTTTTTTGTTTTTGATGGCAGCTATTTCTTTTCAACGGATTTAGGAAAGAAATGAAGTAAACAAATAATTACTGTGTTATAATATAACTGTATTAATTTTAGGTTAGTCTGTGATACGAAAAGCCCGACACAAATGTCATACTGGATACATCGAGATTTCTGTTAAACACGTGCGCGTTAATTCAATACAGGTATTACCTAACGTTGTAGGAGAAAATTCGATGTAAGACGAATTGAACTCGCTGAGCCTGAAGCCGGGCAATGAGCGATCTTGTGAAACATTAACATTAAAGTCTCCGACTATCTTAATTGGTGTAGCAAGATCAGGATCGTAATCGGGTATAATTTTACCAATGATTTTGGATCGCGTAACATAAAGAGTTTAATTTCTGCTAACGCTGTGCCCGGATGGATGTACACACACCCGAGTATGAATTTGAAGATGCCATTGACCTTTACGTTTACTAGACAGACATCACCACAGCCTTTGCGTCTTTCATTACCCAATCAATTTCCGAAATGTCAACGTTAACTGTATTACAATCAGTGACGCTATTGATGTTGTGATACATGGGGACTCCACCGGCTTTGAGATTTAATGATGATGATACCGCCACCAATAATGTAGTTGCAATTTTTCTGTTCTTAGCAGTATTACAATATGATCTCAGATCAAAACCAGGCTCATACACATTGGCATAGAATCTTCCATCCAAGTCTCACTGATTACCAAATAATCAAATCGGTTAATGTTGGAATCAGTAGAGATGTCTTCTGAGTGAGCGACCAAGCTTTATGCATTAATGGTGGTGAAAAGTATAAAACAACGCTGATCAGGAACACTATCACAAAACTTTTTTACTTTGGTGACTAGTGTCGGCAATAGATGTTCGGTCAAACCATAGCTGCCGTCGTAACGCATTCGACGTATCTACATGAATAGCAGTCGCGGTGACACTAGACGTGCACTAATCGGATCCAATGCGGGCAACCCCTGTTGCTCAGGTGGATACATAAATCCGTTCGAACGTGACAATGTGGGAACTTTGTCCGAGTATAGTGAGTTTTTACACGTAGCACACATTTTAAAGTCTGCCACTAGTCCAGGAAAAATATTGTTAAGCAGCGGTAAGTGTCTTGTTTTTGTTGGCTTCAATGAGCGCAGAAACCATAGACGATCACACACCTCACACTTAGTCAGAATGGATTGTTGACAAACGTCGCAGTGAAACGTGCACCAGCTGCTGCCCAATGTGTTTTCATAAATGACAATTGTACACAATCGATGCCTATTCAGTCGGGTGTCAATACAAAAGCGATTTCAAAATCCACTTGCATAATTTCAACTGCCTCAGCTTGAGATGTACTGGCACCGTCATTGATCTGCTAGGCCGCATTCATTCTTTTACGTTCCCGGAACTGCTTGATTCGGTCATATGTTTTATTGTGGTAACATTCGATTACTCTTGAGAAGCCCTTTCCAACCGTGTACGATTTCTGTATTTGGATTTGGCTTTTGACGCGTATAGGCTGACAATAAAGGTTTTTGATAACACTTTTTTTTTATTTTAACAGATTATTATACTCACTCTCACTACTTAACACTAAATAAACAATAAATGGATAATAAACACACAGTATAAACAATAAATGGATTTTGATGGGAGCTTACGATTGAAACTAAAACGCACGTCGTAGCTTCTCCGAGTCAAAAGTTATACTAAATGAAAATCTCGATGCGCAGCAAAATGACCTCAAAATGGCGCCGCTTATCCCTCCACTACTCGCGATGCATTGCAGTCCTTACTTAGCGTAATGAATTTTTTGATTCTTTAACTATCTAGTGGTGTAATTGAATTTTGGATGGAGATAATAGATATGTAGCTTCAACACCAAATTGTACCCCCCGATTTTGTTATCATTCGTTTTTTTTTAATTGCCTCCCACTATGGAAGCAATTTTAAAGACGAATTCACGTTAAATACGTTATAGTACAACGAAGCGTTTAAAGAACTTATGAGTGAAAGATGCTAAAGATTTTGTTTGTCTGCATGAAGTGATCTTATGCAGAGTCTTCACTTTTTCAAATAATTAGATTCAAATGGAACAATTGACGAAGGATTTGCTTTGTGTCGCTGAAATGCAACGTTCGTGCGAACACTGTAATGAGTTCAAAGCAATCCGATTGACAAATCGATTTTAATTTGCATCCCACTCTGGAGAAACACGACGTCTGTTGGTGATGGACCTCGTAATTCTGAGCTACAATCAAGTGACGAGGACAACATCTGAGCACTGACAACTCCTTCTCCAAACTTCTACATCACACGAACAGGAGGAAATGAAGCATCGACATATTTAACGTACATCTGTCTTGGTACACGGAAGATGTGGTGAGCAAATCAGATAGAGATTAATTGCCGACTAGTGGCGTAGCCACCAATGGGCAAGGTGGTGCCATGCACCGGGGCCTTCAAGCTCTTGGGGGCCCTCGAATACTGACCACCAAGCAAGTAGAACTTGCGATAATTTCTCCCAAATTCAAGATATCATTATAAAAGGATGAAACACATAACTATAATCATGACAACTCAGTTGGAAGTCATTTTGAATTTGTAGGGAATTCCCCTGAATTCTTTCACTTATTTGTTTAATTTTGCGAACTTTACTTATTGAAAAGTTTATATTATTTTCATTTTCCTATAATCTGTTACTTGAAAGTTCTATGAAAAATCTTACCATACTTATAACATTTTAAGAAACCTAAGCACAAGAGACAATTCTTTCCTAGTTACATTCTATTTTAAGAACCAGTATGATTCATAGTAAGCCAGTTTTCAATGTCAATATTTCGCGATCTTCTCGTAACTGCAACAGACTGATGTAATTTTGTTCCCCTCTTCTCTTTTGCACAGTTTTTTTTTTTTTTTTTTTAAAAAATAATTATAATAATATTATACTGTATTTTCTAGTTCATGCGTATTTTTTGTATCCTTTCCTGTCAATCTCGGGGGACCATTTTGCAGCTCTAAGCCCTCTGGTGGGTGAGTTCGATCTTCCCAAATAAATAGACAGGGATTCTCCAACAACGTTGTTTTGTAGCGTAACATTCCGTTTCTCGTGCTTTTAAACGTCAGTATATATAAATACATACGAAATGTAATGCATAAATTATAAAACTGAAATTAGGGATAAGAAAAAAACCCAGTGGGGCGTTTAAGCGCAAACAATACGAAGAAAGAGAAGATAGTAAACAAAAATTGTAGACTCTTGTATTCATATATTTTTACTTATTTTACATGATAAAATTCAACCAAGATAGGGCACTTTTTTTTAGCACCAGGGCCTTTGAATACATAGCTATGCCACTGTTGCCGACCTTCTCATACGTCCAGCTGATTGTTTGATTGTGTTGCTAGAGAAAGTGACCTGTTTTTAGAAGTTTAGTTTTCATCTGCACCGATTTCCTTAAGAGCCTTTGAAGAGCCGCGGTAGCCTAGTGGTCAAGGTAACGGACTCGTGAACGGCATCTCATGAGCCTAGTACCGCTGAAGCCCCGCCGTAGAGGTAGGCGATGCACGTTAAACCTGTCGAGGCTCAAACATTTACCCGTTGGTAGGGTGTGGAAGTTAGCAGAGGGGAGGGTGTGCTTGCTCAGGTGTAATCCTTGTCACTTGACCATGGTACAAAATTACGAGGTCCGTCGCAGAAAGCTCTCAAGTAGCTGCACACAGACCGACGTTAATATTCACTCACTTGCAGGGCAAGATTTTATAAGAATGGTTTTAGAACACATATACATAAATTTAATATATTTCATGATTAAATGTTAAATTTCCTGTGTATTTCACTTATTGAAATTTGTTTTCGTAAAATTAAATTAAAAGACAAAATTTCTTATTCTTTTTTTGAATGGCAACAAAAAATATTTTTATGTCATAATTTTTGACAACTCCCCAGGTATATGCTAAAAGCATAATTAAATTCAAGGAGTTTCAAAACGATTCTGCTCTATATTGAATACAAGTTAACAAGTTACTTTATATAAATTGATATTATACCCTATATATAACTTTTACTTAACTCTCCCTTACTTTTTAATAAACTTCTTTGCATTCGTAAATAAAAAGGATTATTTACTGAAATAACAGTAGTAAAAGCAGCTCAATTATAACATTGAATGCTCTGCAAAAAAATCCTAAAACTCTTCCCCATTTGTTTTAAAGATTAAAATTTTCGTTGAAAATAAACATTGATATTTTAAATTATACCACAAGGATCTAAGAAGAATGTAAAATTCAACTTTAATTTGATTGCAGAATCATTGTTATCCCATACGAAAAGGTTTAAAAAGCACCTATTTTAATAGTTATACAAGATGATGAAACAGTTTGTATTTTATTCGCAAGGAATTTCGATTCAATAAATAAAAAGTACCTGGATTTATAAGTAAAGTTATTGTATAATATATATTAAATCCTTGATTCTCACCCTCTGTTTGCTTATGAATTTCATTTGTCTTTTTAATATACTGTATTTTAGCAAGAATACAGAGCGATATTTTTCAATTCCTACTATTAGAGTTCACCCTCTCCCTACATAATATATATATATATATATATATATATATATATATAATATATATATATATATATATGACATGATTTTAAGAGTCAGAAACAGACTTGGTTTTTAACGGGTCTTTTATTTGATCAAAGTTACACATCATCTGACGCAAGACGCAGAGAGAGAAAAAACGCCACCGAATAATCTTGGAGTGGGTTAAGCATAAAAACACCGATCGCGGCGTCATGCGTGCTCTTGAAAGTTAATGCTGACATATAGGGCTATTAAATATAACGATCTGGAATTGGAGCATGTTTATTGGCTGAGCCATATGTTCGGAAGAAATAAATGGGTCATTAGTTTTGATATTTGAAGAGGTGAGGAGGTAATATAAAAAGTGAATTACTAGATAGGGAAATTTAATTTTTAATCTGAATTTAATTATATATATGTATATATATATATATATATATATATATATATATATATACTATATATATATATATATATATATATATATATATATATATATATATATATATATATATATATATATATATATATATGGGAGGGTAATCTCTAGGATATAGCGAAATTTTGAATGAAAGGAAACATTATAACCAAGTTAAACGAACAAAATTAATTTATTAAGATGAGGAAAATGAAATGTACGCTATCTGCAGCTTTAAATTATTTACAAAAAGAGAAATAAAAGGGGCAATTGCAATATAGAGCAGGGTTCACTTGTGGGATGGGAATGCCAAACATCGTTAAGCCTAAGGAGAGGGTCTGCTTTGTTTACAAAAACAAAGCCGCGCTGAGAAGTCATCGACCTTACTTGTTCAAAGTCGGAGTAGGAGTGAAAACCAGGTATCTCGCTCAGGGGCCATACGCGTCTCACGTCATCGCGCGCAATTCTTTAGGTGGACTTTGAAATCCCTCTCGATTTGATTTGGTTTGTTTGGCGTCGCCATCTCTTACAATCTTTCTCTCTCTTCAAATGTATTGGAAATTTAAAAAAAATTATTATTTTAAGCTAATTTAAAGCTATTTCCTACAGATATATATATATCTTGTTCAAATTTTCAATCATTAATAAAATACTTTTTATCGATCTACTCAAGTTCAAAACAATTTTTTAAACTTGTAGTTGTTGACACTTGATGTTAATACAGATTTTTCAGATATTAATTCATTAATTCTATTTAATTACTGAATAAATAGTAACAAACTGAATTAATAGTCCAACACCCTATATAAAAAAGAAAATCACTCGTTGTGTCCCTGTAGCGCAATGAATAGCGCTTTGGACTTCTAATCTGAAGCTCGTGAGATGGAATCCTACCTGGGATTCTGAGAATGGGTTATTTACTATACTATTTTATTGGAATAATTAAATTTAATTAATGAATAGATAGTAACAAACAAAAAAATAATAGTCCAACACCTAAAAAGAAAGGAAAATGGAAAATCGCTTTCTATTTTGTCTTTTAATATTGGGACTCTGTCATATGTATATGCATATTTATATTAATTGTAATTATTTAATAAAGAGTAACAAAAATAAAATTTTTCTCTGTTAACCTAAGAGTAGACTTTATAATTTTTTTTATACTACTTGTTTTATGATATGAAAGCCCAAAGCAAGTTTATGAAGCGCAGTTTCCACTTTCTTTCGCGTGTGATATTCCGAAAATATAAAGTGCGATGGGATGCGTGTTTTCTTTCATTCTCTTTTCAAGATAAAAAAAAACAGTTAAAAATTGAAACATTGTTCTCTTGTAAATAATTCAATATAACGTTTGTATTTTTATGTTATTCTGGTGTCATTGTTTAATTAAAGCAAATACACAACTAAGTTACATTGTCTATTGTGGGATTAATAGTTTACATTCCATTTTACGCTACATATAGCCTGTTTTAAAAGTAACGAGAATGATTTTAAAAAAAGTGCATGTTCACATATGTTCTTATATAGAACATTTGTGATGCTACACATTTTATTCATCTAGAATTGAGGTAATGTCATTCATTTTCTTAGTAATATAGTTCAAAGTTAAACAAGCCTTTAACAATTTCCATTGCTTTTGTTTGAGATGTAATTTTCTGTTGTAGGAATAGAAATAATTTTTATGGAATCTAGTCGAAGGTTGCATGGAAAAAGTGGAAACGGTAAAATTCCTTTAAGAAAGAAAAATGGTGATAAAGTGAGTGAGAGATATTTACATCACACTCTATAAAGTTTAACGAGGACTTTTGGCGACGGCCCTCGTCATTTTAAAACATGGAGCGACGAACTGACGCTCCCCTCTCCTAACTTCCACACCGCAAACACGCGAGAACGTCTGAGCCTTTAACGTGCCCAACGACGTTTATCCTCTACACGGCGGGTTTTCAGCGGCATTTGGTTCGAACTCATGACGCTCCAGCCACAAGTCCGTTACCTTGACCACTAGGCTACCGTGGCCTACATTTGTTCAAACGTGGCTTCTTTAAAATATGTTTCATATGGCTTTCTTTTGATGATTTTTTTTATTGAGAACATTTATAACCCCGTGCACCACAAAATATCCCACAGGGGCTTACATAGAAGTAAGCGTGAAAAACATCACAAAGAAGAGAATAAAAGTTATTTTATTTAAAATCATTCTAAAAACTTTAAATATATTAAAAATAATACAATAAAACACACTACTATAAATATAATGCTATACATATTAGAACTATTATACTATTTAGATATAATAATTATTGTAATAAATATATAACATAACATAATAATATAAAAAGATATAAACACATACACATAATTAAAAAAATAAAACTACATAGTTATTGTGTGAACGTATTAAAAAGTTGTATTGAAAGTTCTTACAATATTATTGAAATATTACTCATTAGAAAATTACATAAAACTATCATTACACACCAAAAATATTCCAAAAAGCACAATAACTCTTATTAAAAAAGAATACTTATATACTTTAATTAATTGCTCTTGGAATATCGTACTTTTCGTATCCTTATTGAGTTCTTTTCCTCTGTTAAAATGATGTCTAATCAAAAGAAGGATCCAAAAGATTCTCATATCCAGACATTAGTGGACGTATATTCTGAGTGAAATCATTTTGGCAATTAAGAGATGAGCATCATTTTTTTACATGCTTCTTCCGTTTTACCGCCGTTGAAATTTTCTTATAACAGCCAATAGAGATCATTTTTAATTTTCGACACACTTTTTAAAAACTCTAAATATTGTTTTCCATATTATTTCCACTTATGAAGAGTTGTTCGTAGAAAATGCCATATCCTCCCCCCCCCCCCATCAATTGCAGAAACCTCACGATATTGTTTAATAGCCTTTTAATTTTGGAATATCTTCCACGAGCTCCGACTTTTCAGAAGCATAGTTGTTTGTGCAAATAATTAGTCCTAGAATACATTAAAAGATACTACATTTTAAGCGACCCACATGGTACAGCTAAATATTTCTTCGACTCTTGAAAGTTCAATTGGTTTTTTCATGGTTATATTAATGCGATATTCGTTGATTTTGTACACCAATTCTGATATTTTCCCTTGTGGTTGGACTCTTCTTGGTATCGCTCATTCTGTCTTTGATACACCTCAATTCAGGGAATGTTACCAGACCGCTAAATATTGATAGCTGCATGTTGCTTTTTTGTAAACATGTGGCTAGTGTGTTAAACCGGTTTTCTTGAACCAAAGTGGTATATTCACATCTATCAACGCTGACTGAAGAAAAAAAAAAGCCGCTTCCAATTGAATAAAACACAGAGTAAGTATAAGCTAAAGCAACAACCCTTGTTTTTTTCACTTTCATTACGCAGTTACTGATGAGTTCGTCGTTCATTCCTTCCTTTACAGAAAACGCTTCTATTTCTCTAAAATTAAAGCCCTATTATTACATTAGTTCGTTTTTTCTAACAACTGTTATGACCTTGTGGTAGCATTGTTGTCATCCCCTTCCAAAGCATGAACAGATTCTATGTTGTATTTTGTTAACATCTGATTTTAAAAAAAATCGTGCGAGGTATACATAAATCGAAATTCTTTTTCATGACGCCATGCTTGTGTGTGTGGGATAGCTTTAATCAATTTCCAGAGAACTATAGGTTCATCAAGCGTGTTCAATATGCATGTTCTTATAAAAACCTGAACACAGAAAGGTAAAAAGGAAACACAGGAGGACTGGCTCATACACAGTGTTGTCAGAAGTCTCATTCCGTTTTATCTCTTGTATTCTCAGTAACGCATGTTATTCGATGCACCTCAAATATTATGAACAACTTTCTTGATGTATTCAAATGCATTGCGTGTTCTTAGTTGAACCTGTAGATATATTATATTTTTATTCTGTTACAACACTACCTGGATATAATTAGTTCTTATAACAAGAAGTGTCGAATTATTAAAAGAAAAAAAGATTGATTTATATTTAGATTCTAATAAGCAATTTATATTAACTAAAATATAAACCATTCGCTGGTAGCCATTCTAGTCAATGAAAATTTAAAAAGACACAAGGAAATTTTTAAGTATTTACTTAACCATTTAAATTATCTTTTTGCGAATGATAATAATTATAATTATTATATAATCCAATAATTATAAATTTGCATAAAGTTTTTCTTTAAGGGGCCCCGTTTTTTTTTGGAAAAAGTTTCAATTCAAAAAAGACATCCCAAAAAAAATTCTCCCCATTTCCCATGAAGATTTTTTTATTTATTTATTTTATCAATCTGTAATGGCTGTTCGATTTGGAACATTATCTGTGCAGAGATGGGGCCTTTTAGGGGGAATAAAAATTTTCGATAAACATACGTTAAAGAATTTTACAGATTTACCCCAAAAAAGGGGTTTTAGAAAATCATAAACAAGCGATAATACAAACTTTTTTCATAAATAACCCATGGCCCAAAGGGATAAAACGCGGTTTGGTCCCAAAGACGGTTGTGCTCCGTAGAATCTAAAACAGTATTTCTGTGATGACTGATCAAGAAAAGCCACGCGATGCATGCAAAAGCAAGCTAGGGAAGAAGATACCTTCTGCAAGTCTTGGTCACAGTGAGTAGAAGGTGCCAAACGTCTGCCCTGATAAGTTGTTGTTTGGGGCAACCTTCATTTTTATAACATAGGGAATTTGGGCAAACTTTATTTTTTTTAAAGGAAGCAACTATTTTTCATTTGCACAAATGCAAACGGAGTACCATAGAGGGAGCACGAGAGTATTGTGTTTTTTCACATAAGTAGTAGCTCAATCCGAAAATATTTCCGCGGTTGCTTCAGCAGATGGCGAAACTGTATCTTGTCTTGCTTTCCAACTGATCTTTATTGCTCTGTGCTGATCATCGAAATATTGCTAGAACAACAAGTGTAGAAAAAGTGATTTTGAAGACAGTGACATATCTATCAATCAAGTGAAGGTACACGAGTTGTGTAGGCCGTAGTCTTAGTGTGTCAGAATCCACAACTTAAGAGTATTCTGAAGGGTACGGTGTTGTGCTCGGTACCTTATCATTGAGTCCAAACATTAATCAAAGAATAAGAATATTATCATGGACCTCTGCTGCTGGCTCTTATAGTAGAGTGTGACACGCACAGATTATGTTGCAGCTGTTCTTTTCTACGATAATTTTTCCATCGCATTGAATAATGCATTGCAGTAAACATATCTGACCGCGCATTTGTAGTTCCGCGCACTGAACAACAGTGTTCCGCCATCAAATTTTGAAATCATCAGCGATCATCAAATAGGACTGTACTACTTCTGGAACACTTTGAAGAAATCAAATACTAGATGCTTCAGAAACAGGAAAATTCAAAACTTCCCCGCTCTGTAAGTACTTTCCAAACAACAGAGACTCAAGCTATTTTAGTTGAGAGATGTGTAATTACAGGAGTGAACGTTAAGTTTTTGAAATGACGAATCAAGCGTTATGATTCTGTATATTATCCAGTAATTCAGCCACATCCGTCATGTCTTGATTTCTGAGTGTCTGGTGCATCAGATTTCTCTCGACATTGAAGATCTATTTGCAATACTTCCAACTGCTGTTGTGTGAAGGGTCGCGATACGTCTGGAATATTCCACAGCGTTCTTTTCTTACTTCACCCCTGGTGGTTATTCTTTCAAGCCACTAATGTAAAAATATTCATTAAAATGGTTTTTAAAACAGTTGCATTATTCTTGCGTTTTCTCTTCCGATTTTAGATGTTATTGTGTGTAGTACCCTACTGCTGATTTACATTTCATTTTAGACCAAGCATTCTTCGATGAAAATTATTTTTGTTTTAATATGAACTACCTCTTCTTAAAAATTTCCTCTCTTTTCTTAATCACACTGTATTTATATTTCGGGTGCGAAATTTTTCTCAAAAGAGAGGAAATAGGTAAAACAGTTTCACTCTTTTCTCATTCTTTGTGTTTTCCAAATTGTGAAATTTTTATTGCCTATAAGATTTATATACCTGTGTTGAAGATTCCTTGGAAACTCTGTAAAAAAATTATTTTAATTTGAATAATGAAATTGAATATTGATTATATCTTAAATAAAATTCAACATCAGTAAAATAAACTCACCGCTATTTTTATGAAACCTGTCAACACCTCTCACGACCTTCGTTAATTATAAAGAAATTTCACATTTTTCCATAAAATATTTCGATTTTTAAACCCCTTTATTTTTTCTTTTTTGTATTTTTTAAAATTTTATTGCTCGCACACGTGTTCAAAAAAATCCCCATGAAAATTTTAAAAATATTCCACCAACCTTTGATTTTTTCCCCGTAAAAGAATCCCATTTTTTTTTGCCCCTTTGGAAGACTGCATCGAGACTAAAATCTAAGAGAGAATTTACTTGAAAATCAATATACGGAGATGAAACTTTCCCTTACGTGAACTGCACAGTTGATATTACTTCATATATTGAGAGCAATCCTTTATAAATTCAAAATTCCTTTTCGGGAATTTCTGGTTGATTGATCATTCCAGATATCTTCAATCCTGCTTTTTCCCACCGCCCAGTTGTCATTTAAAATGTACATTGCAGAACATGAAAATCGTAATTATTGCACTCTTTACAGAAAACTGTTTTGAAAAAGGTTCCTAATGATAAATAAATATAGCTGATAAGGGTTGTGTGCAGTCAGAATTTTATTTCCTGAAACTCGAACACTGTATCCATTTTTCATCATAGACTCATCAAAAGAACTTCGCATCCCATTTTGTTTTATGCATTCATCGCACTATAAATCCATTTTGCGAAGCCCATTCAGAAAAAGTAAGTTAATTCAAGGTCAGTATTAATTATTACATCGTGTATAATACTATCTTAAGTATATAAATCCTTTAAATAACGTAACGTAATTGCTCATTGAGAGTGTTTTGTGGTTTTCCATCAAACAAACCTTTAGCCCCAAACTCTGAAAAAGTAGAAGAAACAATTTCTCACTTCACAGAATCATTTACAATACGTTCTATAGAAAAGTCCCAAAGTGCTAATAAGATAATTTTGTGAAAGAAAAAGTAGATAACCATTTTCGAGATTAGCAAATTGATAAAATGTCAGTTCGTTAGAGAATAATGAGAGTGTCAACAAATGATAGGAATGAATCTTTAAGATTTTTTTTCCCGTAAACTATTACCTGAAAAATATTAAGATTTGTCGCATTTCAAATATTTTTTCTCTGTGTATCTTTCTAATTTATCAACATTTAATCATTTTTTTTATCTCACATTGTATCCATTAAGTATTCTTTACAGATATTTTCGTTTGTGAGTTTTTCTTTTCTAAACGCGATTATATTTCTAAATTTTCTTTTACTCATTTTTAAAGGAACATATCAAAGCTTCATTCAAAATAATGTAACTACTATGACTCCATGCTTCTTGCTCCCAATTTGAAATTGAAGTCTCCAGATGAGTTTCTTTCTTTATCTCAGTTGCTCTCGAACTTCTACAAGTATTTTTTCAGCATAAGATGCGTTGCTTGTAGCTTTTGAGTTATTATTGTGGATTGATTATTGTGGATGTGGATTTTGAGTTATTGTGGATTCTCAGATGAATCTGCAGAAAAAAACATTTATGGGAGTTACATTATTAAACAAAACAGAATGTGTTAACGATTTACTAATAAACTACATCAGCAAATCAAACTTACCTATACTTTGAGAATACAATCAATGCCACCCACTCGCCGTAGATAGCGGTCACCATGTTCCACATATTTTCCACGAAATCTTATAATTTTATCTCACTGTGCACCTTTTCTGAGCCTGATTTCTGCACCGCCTTAACATTTCTCAATGGGTGAGCTTTGTTACGTTTTGTGTTCCGCAGATTTAGCACACCAAACGCGTAGCATGTTCTCAGTTTTGACCCTGAAAAGAATGGCATTCATTGTCGAATCATAATATTTGTTGTGGGATCAGATGAAGTATATAAACAATTAACAAAAACTCTGTTAAGATAACTTTCTTACAGGTTAATTGGAATCCAGAAATGTGGTGCTCCGAGCAGAAAATTGGTAAGTCTCTATCTCACGTCATTTCTTTTTTCCATGCTCTTTTATAGTTTAAATTATTCAAATTTTTAAGTCATCTTTATATCTTTAAATTTAGAGAAACTACCTTTCAGAAACATTTCATTGTGTGTCCCTTTTACCAGTAAAAATGTTTTTAACATACTTCTAGTAACCTAAAGTATTAAATAATAAAATACTTTATCAGTTAATTATTTCAGTTAATTATGGTTCTGTTTCAGTTAATATTTAACAATATATGCTCTCTTCTCCGCCATTACCATATTATTTTAATTTCTCATCAGAATATAGAAAATATGTTTTTTTTTTTAATTTCCTCTTCAAATTTATTTTTTTCATAAACTGACTTTTAGAGCATTTTTTATATAATTAGTAGTTATTTTAACTCCATAGCTTCTTTTCTTTTATCCATCCATTTATGTGTGGGGAAATCCAAGCACCGGATTTTTACTTTGTAAATGTTTTAATTTTTATTGTAGTAAATTATATATTAGTAAAAATATCTTTCTTTGTTAAAATTATACTTTCAAACAATGTTTATCTTTTATAGTCTTTAATGATCTGTTTCTTGTTGACTGTTTTATATATATTTGTCTAATTCCATTAAATTATTTTTGAATTTTCATATTTCAGAAGTCTGTTTTTTCTTTGTTTATTATATTTTGAACAGTTCAAAGATATAAATTCTCTTTTCTAATTTTCAATAATTTTCTTACAATCAAATATTTGGATTGATATTTTATTTACTTTTGTACTATTGGTATGAACTGCTTTTTTAATCCATAGAATCCGCGCGAATTCGAAAGCAAAATTCAGAATAGAATGATTTCTTGATGGTTGCTTCCCTTTTGCATTTCATAAAACTTTTTTTGCTTAATGTGAGATTTTTTCTTGCTAGAGTCAGAGAATTGATCTCTGTTTTTTAACTATTTTCAATATCTAGAGTAACGATTTTCAATTTGACAATGCTGCAGGTTATCTGAAAATATTATCGTAGAAATCCATCCATCCATTTTATAATTTTTAATAGATATGTAGATAGAATAATAATAGAATAATAGATAGAATAATGTAGAGTATAGTTGGATGTAGTTATAGTTTTTATTTATATGTTTCACTCAAATTCAAAATAGTTATATAATTTAAATTATTTCAGATTCTTCATCTGTAAAAGAAATCAACAAATATTTCACATTCCTGAAAATCCCAGTGTTTGACAATGAAGTGTTGATTCACAATATTTCATATTTGCTTAACTTTTAGAAGTAGTTTGTTTTGAATCACTTTCAGCTTCTAGATCATGAAATTTTTTTTAAAAAAATGAAAATATGAACAAACATTTTTTTCAGTGACTTTTTCTTGCCTTCAAGATACTCGAAAGAATCTGTAAAAAATTAACATTTTGCTTAATTTATTACTTCCAATAAAATAATCACGAAATTTTATATATATGTACAAAGTTTTTTATCACTAAATGTGTAACCTATCTCTAATTTCTTAGCACAATCAACGCCCTGAATGTTTTGAAGCTCAGCATATTTTCCGTGGAATCTTTAATTATTATGCCATTGAGCATCTTTATTGACTTCTGATTTTCTCATCAACTTAATATTTTTCTGCGGATAATTTTCGCCACCATCAAGTATGTTGTCAAAAGTTGTTTTGAAAAATTATCCAGAGTTTTAAAATGCGTTAAGTGGTCTCAGAAAACCCTAAAAAAGAAAACATTCATTATTAAGATTCTGTGTCACACAAAATATAAACAATACATTTAAAAATAGACGGTTAAATTTAAAAAAATCTTACTTTTAGGTTTGTTGAAATTTAAGAATTCTGTGATTGTAGAAAAAGTCGAATATATCTCTGACTTGCTTCTTCATTCGATGATTATTTCGAATTATTCCCTTTTTTTGTCATTTTGGGAAGCTTTAAAATTAAAGAAGAGTTTTTTCGGAATTTTTTATCTTTTTTTTCAAAAATTTTTTTTTCTAAATGTTCTTTTAGTAATCAAATTTTAGATAGTAAAATCATTAGAACTTTTTTTAAATGAATTTTCTATTTTGTATCGCCCTTGGTGAAAAAATTTTCCCCCACCCCAAAACTTGTTCCTTTTTCTTTTGGGAAATCTTTGCTCCTCCTCAACAATTTTCTTTCACAAACTGGTTGTTAGGTAACATTTTGTTCCTTTCATAATCTCTTTTTCCTTTTGCCCACCTTTTTAGAAATGTGCACAGTCTGGAAATCTTTGAACCATTACTGCTCTCTAAATATATTAGATTTTATTGCGTTAATATTTATAATTTTGTAAATATTTCTTTTTAGCTATTTTTTTTTCTCAGAATACTTTTTTTTTACGTGTTTTAAACTCTGCTTTTTTTTTTTCTTTTCTCATTTTACTTTTTTATTGTTAATTTTTTTACTTCAAATTTCCCCAGCGGTCATTTTTTAACTTTGATATTCAATTATCTTTATATGTTTTTTTTTCCTTTTCACATAATTTCTCGTTATAAAAGTAAACGAATTGTTTTAGTTAATCATGAAACCATTTCTGACAATCAAGTTTCAGGTAGATATTCCCTTGGTTTTATTTGATGATTAGTGCAGTTTTAATCTCGTCGCAGGTATCTTTCCTAATGCAGAATGTTTTTAAGTCTCCTGTGGGATTTTTTTTTTTAATTTCTTTTTATTCCAAAGTATGTAGAAATATAATATTATTAAGGTTTGAGAATCAGACAGAGAATAAAATGATTTATCTTTTGATGATTGCTTCCTTCTTTGCGTATTATATGAACTATTGTTGTCTGTTTCGCAACATTTTCATTGATTAAAAAGATACTTATCTCTGAATGGTTTTTATATTTCTTTTTCTTGAATTAGGACATGTCTCGTTAAGTCTTTCAATTTGCGTATCGCTGTCGAATAACTTAAAAACTACATAAGAGTTCAATTCATTTGCTTGATGTTTTCAGGTTTAATTATGTACAATTGCCCCACAATTGATAGAGTTCTCTGTCCATCACTCAAATGCGGTTTTTTTACTACTCCACTAATCCATACTCTTCTTTGTTCCAGCATAATCAAATGTTTTAATTTACGAGAAACAAAGCACGTTTGTCATTGAATTTTATCATTCGAAAACAGTTTTTTTTTTTTCCTTATTCAGCAGCAATTTATTTTTAGTTTGTCTCCGCTTCAAGAAAACTATCAAAGAAGAACACTTCTTCGACAAATTCAACTGATAAAGGGGGTATTTTTATGGCCCCGTTCCGTAGAGACCATGAAGGCAAAGTCCCCATCCCACCGGATCAACTCGAAAAATGGCAAGGCTCTAAAGGTTTGGATGTTTAGGCCATACCCTGAGATATCGAAGGAGACGAAATGATGGAAAAGGGTTTCAAACACCTTTTCCATCTTGGACGTTGGGCAGTCCGTGTCCGTCTGTGGGGGCCCAAACGTCCCCGGGGCGAAAAATGCCCTCGGCCCTTTGGGCACACGAGACCAGGTGCCTTTTAGCCTTTCTATGGGAGCGCTGGAGGGGGGGAGAGGATGGCGGGCCCCCAGTGCACGTTTTGCATTTGGTGGAGGTGGGGGATGTCAATGAAATTTAAAGATGCGTGCCCATTTGGGGAGGACTTGCAAGGGTGGTACGAAGTCCCTTCCGACAGGTGTTTAAAAGTCCCCGTCGGGCGACTTCGGCCTCAGGAAGGATCCCCACCCAAAAAATCGCTGCCCCGAAAGGGCCCCTCATCCAAGAGCGTTAACTGCTCTGCATACATCGTCGCCTTCACGTCAGTAAAAAAAGCGGCGGTGGGCACCCTGACGGGAACGAGTGCGCGTTTCAAATTTTAAGTATATATATATATATATAAAAAAATAAATAATAGAACTAAAAAATAAAACCCCAAGGAAAATCAAGGTAAAATCTTCACTAATTATAGAAAAATATCTGTGACTTAAAAAAAAAAATTCCGGAATTTTTTACAGTTTTGGTAATACCTAATATTAATCGTTAATGTTTAAATCAGTGTATTTTTTACATAAATATTTCTTCGTTCATCTGGTGCTTTAAGATTTTTTTAATTTCGTATATTTTATAATAGGCTTGTAGGAAAATATATCTCGGAAAAGCGCAATACATATTTTATTTAATGGAATGGTTAATAAATGGGAACTTGAAAGCATATTTTAAGAAATAACAGTTTTTAAATACATATGTCAGAGGTATTTTTCTATCAGTGTTGAAACGTGAAGTAGCTCTAATGAAGCATATTTTTGCTCTTGTCATTACTACTTTTTCCCAGTTTAAAGAATTTCGGACACGCCCTAACTAGACCAAAGATAGAAAAAAATATCTCCTAGTATAGATCAGTTAAATTCTATGCAGCTTTTAGATCAATTACTAAAAATGTATGCCATTCCGTCCTTAGTACTTTCGTATTAGTGAATGATTAAAAGTTTCTGCCTTATTCCCATTCAGTTTTATGTTTCATATTTCTAAATATCACATGTGTTTGATATAAACATTTTTAAGCGAAATTTTTATAATCATAATTTTTTTCCCTCACTCTAACTTCAACAACTCTTTACATTTTTATAAGCGTATTCAAAAGATTTCTCTCAAATTGGCTATTTAAACATTCCTTTTTTTTTTATCTTTCTTTAACAGCATTCTGTTTCTTTAACAATTTTTATGTCTGTGTAAGAAATTTCAGGTTTTCACAGTAACTTTAATTTCATTAACTTTTAAGCGTTATGTTTTTATTCTTGCAGATAGATTAAATAAATTTTAAGCAATTATTTTTAAGGCAAACTTTTCTGAAAGAGAAAAATTTTAAGGCATTTTAAGTATGATAACGTAATATTTTTGATTTGCTAAGGAACTTTTTGATTGCTTATTGTTCACCAAAAGTAACAGCAAAATGTATACCTAAATTAACAAGCCTTTAATTTATATTAGATTTTTAATTTACATTTGAATTAAATGTACAACAATTTGAAAGAAGTTACGTTATGAAATCTTTAAAAAACGTCCTATAAAAGGGAATTTCATTTGAATAATAGAAAACATTTTTAAAGAAACTATTAAATATTAGAATGTGATATTATATATATTGTGGTATCCCCTCCGTTGGGGATAGCCTCTTTCCACTATCCACGCGACCTACCTCTAAGGGAATAAAGGACGCACTACTAAACTCAGTCATAATAAAATAGTTTATTCTGATCTTAATTTATATACAATACAACAGCAATTCTAGTCTAGCAGGGTATTGATCAAGAGGGAGTAGACGCTAAACGTATTACTAATAATTAGCGCAATTAACAACTGAATCTATATTTATACATTAATTCCTAACTTAATAGTATCCGCACTATCCTTATAGTTTAGATGAATAAGCTTACCGCTATTTCCTGGATAAACAGCTACGGCCCGTAAAACGTCAATTCAACCTTTAATCTGGCTTAGGCAATGCTCCGCTGGTCTCGGACCCGCTTTTGACTTATCTGCACCGGCACCGTTAGGCCAACTCCCAGAATTAAGACTCCTCTTCTAGACTTTTTCTCACTTCACTTTGCTTACTTAGCGTTCAGAACTTCACTTAGCGATCCCTTCTAGCATTGTTTCTCCACTTAGCGATCCTCGCGAATGATAACCTTCCAATATATATATGATTCCTAATTTGTATAAACACGCTCTCTTCTTGGGTTGGTTCGAATGAATTGCCATTCATGCCCCAAAAAAATCCCAAGAGGACAATTAGTGGAAATATCGATAATGCCTCCTCACACAATATATTTATATATACACATACGAGGGTAACTGAAATTTTTGAGATACGCAAAGACAAGAAGTTACAACAACAACAACAACAAAATTATGGTTTAATTTGAAAATACAAAGTATTGTAACACAGCAGACGACTTTTAATGACTTATTTCAAGTTGTTTAGCGTAGAATAAATTTTATAAGAGAAAAGGGAGTTGACGCAAGAACATTATCATGCTATGATTTTCTATGATTTTAAATCGGGATTTAAGCAAGAGGAATGCTTTCAACGGCTGCATTTAGCACTTGGTGATCAATCTCCATATCGTGCAACTGTATTCAGATGGTTTAAGGCTATCTTCGGCTAATGTTAAGGAATAGGGGCCAAATTCGGAATATTTCTTCAGATATAAAATACTCAAACATTGATATTATATTCTGGCTAAACTGTCCTGTAGAGAATCACTTATTTTATCATACTACTCATTTTTATCCTAGTTGACACATTTTTTCTTTTATAAAATATGTTTCTCATTTTTTTTCCCTATACCTTCACATGTTAAAAGGAAAAACTAATTATTTATGAAATATTTTGAAATTTTAAAAGCACTATGTTATAAACAAATGCATGAGTTACAATGTCACAAATTTTTATAAAAATTGAGGCATTTTTTCTGTCCGAAAATGTGTTTCGTGTCAAGTTCACGCTCTCATACATATGTTGAAAACAGCCTTACAGAATTTTTCAAGGGTCGCAATTCTCTTCAGGATGAAGAACACACAGGAAGGCTGCGGACTGCAGTAATCCGGGAAAATGTATCTGCCATACGAAAATTGTTAATGGATGATAATCGCTGTACTTACCAAATGATACAGAAGGAACTTTTTAACATTGATCCGCAACCATACACAAAATTATTCATGATGAATTACATGTGAAAAAAGTAGTTTTCCCATTGGGTTCCCCATAATTTAACAAAGCACCAAAAAGAGGAGCGTGTCAGAATCAGTCAAGAAACCCTTAAATTGTTAAATGATGGTGACCGTCATATCATTTCTAAAATTGCAATGGTTGATGAAACGTACATAACGTTTTTTGACGTCCTAACACGACAAGAAAGCAAAGTATGGATCTTTGAAGATGATCCCAAGCCTAGAATGGTGAAAAGACAACGAACAATGAAAAAAGTAATGTATGCCGTTAATTTCAGGTACGGGATGGGTCAAAGACTTCACTTTAGAGACAGAAGACAATAACAGCAAACTGGTATACCACTTAATGTCTTCCAGAAATTCTCCAAGAAGTTAATGTTAGGGATAAATGCTTCAACATGACAATGCATCTTCCCATACAGCCTGTTAGCAGTAGAATTTCTTAAGCAAAAACAAATTAAAGTGATAGAATATCACCTTATTCTCCGGATCTAGCTATGTGTGACTTTGGTTACCTTTTAATCTAAAAAAGAACTTACGTGAACGTTGTTTTCGTTCAGAAGAAGAGATTGATGTGGCTATGAATGCATTTTTCATCAATTCCAAGAAATGGATGGTTTGAGGCATTTAATCTGCGTAAAATACGTCTACAAAAGAACAGTGATGCTGGAAGAGACTACTTTGAACGCTTCTAAGAGTTTTAAGTATAACTTTAAAAACCTAGGAGTTTCTCGAAAATTTCAGAGTGACCCTCGTATATATATATAATTGTTCTGAAAATTTCATCAAAACAGCATTTTATAATTCTTTTGAGTGCAATTTCAAAAATTCATATGAAAAAAAGGATTTTTTAGTGGCGCATTTTAGGTATTTGCTAATACTTTTAGATTGCAAAATACAGTTTATGCTACAACTTTCGAAATAAAAATATTTTGAAACGTTATGCTTTTAAATATTTATAAAAAGCTTATACTTTCCATATATTTTTATAAAAAGATGTTTTTTGTTCAAATTTATAGGTCTTGGCTGAACGCGTGCCTTTCTTATGATGGGGCGGTCTTCTCGACGACTGGTCTGTCGAGGGCATCCTGAGCCTGGTCTTCGTGTAAATTACATCTCCCAACACCTTCTCACAACACAATCAGAGTGGCCTAATTGACGAAATACTCGCCTAGCTGACACCCAGCTTCCATCATGCTGATGATTCTCCCCCTCAGAAACTGCGACAGCTGCTCATATTGTTTTCGAAAACGTCGTAATGGCATGTCTACCTCAGCTCTTCCTTTGTAAAGCGATTCAGCATACTCAAACAAGCTTTGGTTACCTGTTTTATGTTTCGCGGAGAATGATGTTAAACGCCCTCTACCGAATACACGTAATGCGCAATCACGCGGCATTTCTAATCATTTGCATATCTCTCCGACATGTACCTCATGTCAAGTTTTGTTACGATCCTGCAATTATTTCTTGGTGCGCTAAGTTTTTTGTCCATGATTGTATTATACGTTATTTATAATAGAATTGCATGGGATTTTTTGAAGTTTTATTAGAGACAATCACACACAGATGTTCTATTTATAAGCCTTTAGTCGCTCGATACAAAATGAGCCCGTAATCCATTTCTGCCCAAACGCTTGTTAAGATATCATCTAAATCAAATCCATCGATAGTGGTTGTGATACACTGCTTCAGTTCCGCCAGATCAAAAGGAGGAGAGAAGAATGCCTTGTCCTTTACCTATCCCCACAAGAAATCAGGAAATATTAAATCAGGACTAATGGGTGGCTGTTGGATAAGGGAATGCTGTAGTCCACGAATGGTCCAATCCATCGATGAGGGAGCTAGATGTTCATCGAGGTAATCTCCCACGTTGACCGACCAGAGTGATGAAACTCCCTTCAATTGCAGAATGAAGTTGTCAGTGTCTTCCTGACGCTGTGGCAATAACCAAAGAGTTAACATATCCAAAAAAGTGGTTTACATGATATTTGCTAAATTCAAGAACACAAAAAGCCAGAGGAGTAAAGGAGAACATTTGGAACCCCTGCAAAGTCAGGTTAAATGGCCCCCAAGTTGAATTATGCAAAGTGTAGGTACTTGGCGGAAGTCAGGCTTTGGGCTCCTTAGAACCCTGAGCCCCCTGCGACGTGCAGGATGCGGGGGTGTACGTTACGTCACTGCAAAAAACCTTTCTATTGCAAACGCCTCTATTTTGACTGACTAGTCACATGAAAACATGCTATTTCCCACGTAACTTCCGCCAAAGGTGTGGCACAGATTTTAGGAGTACATCAAACACGGTCTGCTGAGGTGGTGCTTGCTTTGATTATGACTGTTATACAGCATCTGGAGAATGTACACTTTTTTATAAATCCCCTTGTGTAATCATATTTTTCCTTTATTTAAAACAATTTAGTTGTCTATTTGCAGAAGTATTATAATATTTCAAATTACGAAGGTGGATACAAGAAAAAAAAAGTTAGAAGCCGCAGCATGTGAAAACTGCATATTGTGGAGAAATTTTGTTTCCCCAGAATAGAGACAAATGGCGTTACTTGTCATACAGTTGGTTTGCGGGGAGGTAGTGAAAGTTCCCGGACGGTTCAGGATGACTTAAATGGCAAGACGCTTAGGAAATTGGTCTCGTTTGGAAGTGCGAGCCGTGATTCGATTTTTATGGGCAAAGAATGTGTCCGCAATGGCAATGAGCAGTCAAAATGTAGCGAAATTGCCTCACTCTTTTCAATCATGCAGACATTATGTTGAAAACCGCAATATGACATGGAACGGCCGGCCAAATTCTTCAACGACTAAAATCAACACGGCACGAATTGAAAAAAAGATTCAAAATAATCGACAGGTAACTTGTGCAAAATCTCGTTAGAGCGGGGACTGAGCTATGGTAGATTGCAGCATTTCATTTTGGATGTGCTGTGATATTTTAAGATAGTGCTGTGAAAACATCCGCCAAGACCTGGCTCAGTGGACCGGGATCTTATTTCTACCAAGCCGGGTTAAGCAAGTTGGTTCTGCGTTCTGATAAATGTCTAATAGACTTGGTGATTATGTCGAAAAGTGATAGGCACGTAGGACTCTTAATTCCCTTTTGTATATTCTGTCTATTGTCACTAAATATTTTTTATTCAACTTGTAACCTTTTTTTTCCCCTTCTTTTTTTGGATTCACCCTCGTAAAAAAAAAGAGATATTGAGGAAAATAAGAGTTAGCAATTTTGACAGACTTTTAAAAAATGCTCTCCACTGATTGCCTTGTTTGCATGCGTGTTTTGCCATTCTGCGTTCCTTGAATGGACAGGAAGTAAAAACTCTGGATTGGTGGAGCTGGTAGTCTAATAAACGAGTGCTTACTTATATAGATTGAATAGGTATCAAACGACAGACTTCTGCAAGTTTCTACATGCACTTTTTAACTTATTATGAGCTAGATGAGTAGATTTCACGTACATGAAGTTTTATTGTCAAGAGAAAGAAGCCCAGTGGTCGAGTGGCTGTGTATCGCGCTTCCACCACAGGTCGAGGTTCTATCCCCGGGTTGGAAAAAAGTCGAATCAGCGTTTATTTCTTCAGTGGGTCGATAAATGAGAACCAAGCTTGCTTGGGGACTTAACACTGGAGGGTTCGCGTCAGACTGACCACCTGTCACGAACATCTGCGCATGCACCTCAACGCCCAAGGTAACGAATACTGAGATGGGCACAGTAGGTTTTGGCTCTCATGGGCCGTGACGCCACTGAGTTAGTTCAGTGTCAAGAGAAAAATCTTAAAAGAGTTCGCAAGGCACGAACTTTAAGGAAGATTTAAAAATATATATTCCCAAAAATACTTTGTTTACTTAAGTTTATTTTATCGTATGCCACTGAAGACCCACGGTGTAGAGGGTCTGATACACGTAAAACCTTATGAGACTCACAATCTTTCCGTTGGCGTTGTGTGGAAGTTAGGAGAGAAATGTGCCAGCTCAGTTGCCAGTCACTTGACCACGGTTTAAAATCCTGTGGTTCGCCGCCAATAGCCCTCGTGCTGGTATAATAGTGCTACGTCAATAAATCTTTCACTCACTCAAGAATGCAACACGAGGGCTATTGACGACGGAGGGCACTTGACCGCGGTTCAAAATGACGAGGACGACACCTCTTTGTGTTGCTTAACCCTGAAATGCTTAGTTGACACAATAGTCTACGTTCCAATTCCACTTAAATTTATTCAAAAAACCGAATGCGTACGCTTTGCACGTTGATAAAGATCGATAATAAATCGTGTGAGAAAAAGACATTATTTTGGGCGAGTAAATTATTATTATTTTGACATTTGGATGTGGGTGGTGATATAGTTCTGTGTGTTACTTGGAGAGGTATTTTATACTTTGGGGCTCCTTGAAAAGGAGTGATTTATCTCACAAAATAAAAAAAATTACTTCACTTTTTTGTCATGTAAGCTATCAATGTTTATGCTGCATTTGAAAATTTTATTGGATATATGCCAGATTTTTGGAAAATATTGTATTTTGCCAAATATCTACATTCAACTTTTTCAAAATAAATACTCATTATTATTACCTGTATCTTTTATTTACTTTTTATGTAACCTCTGATGACATTTCTGTAAAAAGCAATTTCTTTTTAAAAAAAAAAAAAACGCTTTCTATTCTACCATGTAAATAAACAATCCCTCACTATATCATTTTTTTGTGAGAACATTCAACACACATTACTTTAAAGGGAATAGAGGGTGATATCATGATTTTATTGAAAACCATTCGGAGTCAAATGATCTTTTATTCTTTTAAAGTTATTTGGAGTTTTAAGAAAAAAATATGATATTACTTTTACCAATGTTGTTCTTCTCGGATATACCTTGTAAGCAGTATTCTCATGATAAAATTTCGATATTTTTTTCAAGTTTTACTATTTCTCTTAATTTGTTCTACAAGGAGAATTCGTTTTAATATATTTATTAATTTAAATTACTTTTAATTTTAAGGTAAATAATTTTCTTTTTACAATTTGTTATTTTCTTTCAAAAAAATTCATATAAGAGCATTTTACATAATCTTTTGCTTTTTGTTTTGTCTGTTACGTTAACATAACTTCCCCAAATTTGACCATTTCTCTATGCTGATCACGTCCTCATGAGTTTTTCAGTTTAACCTTCTCTTGACCTTCAGACGTGCTCAATATTATTTTAAATGGAAGATTAACTTCAGTACGATCTCCCTTTTAACTCCTCCTGCAAGATGGAGATTAGTTCAAAGTAGCCTTGGTTTCGCCACATGCAACGTTAACTTACCTCGCGAATGCATGCAGACCTAATATTCCTTGCTTAATCGAGAAGTATTAGCATTTTTCTCCCTTTATTATCATCATTATATTTTTATATATTCTTCGTGTGATTTTCTGTTAATGGTACATAACACGAGTTTTATATTCAGTTATTTATTATAAATCGAACATTTTGGCATCAAGTTTTAACATAACAAGTTATGCAACATCAAGTTTTAACAACATGCAAGTTATGTCAAATGCAAGAACAATTTACACACTGACAGAAAGGATGTTTTTTTAAAAATGATACGTTGAATAACATAGCTAGGATTTATATAATTATTTTACACAGTGAAAATCTCCGTTTTAACACGGAACTGATTAAAACATTTTTCGTGCTAAAAGTTGATGCAAAAAAGAAGAAAGTACTAAATGAAAAATCAAGTTTATTAGAGTACATTTTATGAAATGCTAGATATTATTATATTTAATAAAAAATCAATTTAACAAAACACTCCTCAATAAGATCTAATGTAATTTTTCGCTTTTTGAAAAACAAAACATTAAAATTGAGTTTCTTTGAAAAATAATCTCATATTTTCTCTGCATTCTTTTTTTAGCATAAATTGTTAACAAATTGTCCGATGTCATCCATTTGCTTATTCATTTCGCCATTGGAACGTGCGTCTAACTGCGCATTTTTTCATAATGTTCAAACAGGAGCTGCATTCCTTTCGTCGTCACCCGTATCACGATATTTTTTGAGTTTTGAATAACCCGCAATGTGCTTCTCGCCTATAACTTTACACCCAAACCCGCATGATCGTGCGGGTTAGATGTTCTTGCTTGCTTCTGGAATAGTCGTATATAAGAAAATCGAGAATCTAACGATTGAGCCGATGAAAGTGCGTAATTTTTTATCAACAATGATGGTTGTTGTCCACGATTTTCCACTGGCAAATCTAGCTTGTTTTCAACAACGAAAACATCAAATGTCTCTTTTTTATCTGTCGTAAAAGGTTAATATATTTTCTAATTGCTTGGATACAAAATTTTTATTAATGCTTAAATGATTGTAAAATAGAAAAAAAAAATATTAACTATACCTATTACCGTGGCTTTAGGACTGATTTTGCCTAACGTGCATGATCGTGGTTGGGCGTTACTTCTTGAGTCCACTGCAGCTGTGTAAAGTGCTGCAGTACTCTCATTCGATTTTTTGCTTCAATAATTTTGATGAGCTCACATATAAAAATGAAATATATATAGTTATATAAGTAATTATCACCAAATTTCTTGGGGGTCGCCACATGGATGAGTCCCTTCCTCTCTTTTTACCATTTCTTTTCACATTTGTTGAGGAGCATAATTTTTTTCCTCACCACAGATATTCGTGGACCATAAAATCTCAAGTTTTCGGTGGGAGTTAGTGTGGTGGGGGGTTTAAATATAAATAGGTATATATTTTAAATAATGAAATTTTCTGATACATTTTACTATTTTTCATGGAATACTGTGCTAACTTTTAACCAAAAACTTTTTCAGGTGTCTAAAAGGAGAAGAATTTTAAAAAAAATTTTTCCCTGATAAAAATCAGATTGTTAGACCCTTATGATTCGGATGATGCTGCGAACAAAACATATGAAACCCTATACGGGAAGGAGAATAAGTTCCGATGAGAGCGGTGAAGAAAAATGGGAATATTTGAAATGGAAAGAAAATTTTTGGATCATTTTTACCAAAAGTTCTTGAAAAATTTTTACATTTGCTGTTAAAAAACCTTGGTTTCGGGCAAACAGTAATATTAAATAAAATTCCCTTTAAAAATAAAATGGATCGCTTAAATTTGGGTTAAACTAATAATTTTTTTTTTGTAACAATTTTAGTTGAATTAAGATTGTTTCTTATATTAACTTAGAGATAAAAATGTAAAATTTCATAGGTGACCTCTTTCACAGATAACGTCCAACCCGCACGCGATCATGAGGGTATCGTCTACGTTCCTGGGAGGGAGCGGGAATTTTTTTTATTTTTTCCCCGTGTCTTTTCCCTATGTATTTTCCCAAATTTAATTTTATATTTAAAGATAAAAAAAAATTGGGGCTTAAAAAATAATCGGGGGGGCCAATTATCATCTACAGGAACAAATTCTTCCGATGATATAGTCCAATAATGCAGACACTTTCTCAAACATTTCATTGAGTGTCTGGTGTTTTCCATAAGTTTTTTATTTCTAGAAGGGAAATACCTTCTTGTTAAATGATTTTTGTTTCGTGTTAAGAGTAAAAAAATGCATAAAAATACATAATAGTTTGTCGGGATCTTTGTATTTTTTCGTGTTAACCTATATTTCATCGCAAGCTTTTTCGCGTTAAACGTATTTCACTGTATTTCTGTTATAGAAATGATAAATAGTACGAGATTTTCTCTGTATGTTTTTTCGATAAATGGTAAATGAACGCAGTATCCTTGTAGCCATGGTTGCGAATTAATGGCCAGCGTTATGGAGTCGCTGGTTCGAATCCTGGAGTGACTGAAGATTCGCCGTCTAGTAGGGTTTATGCACATTAAATCTGTCAAGATTCTGAATCATTACGTTGGTGCAGTGTAGAAGTCTAGAGAGTATGGTACAAAGCTCAGGTGTCGTCCACGGTACTTGACCTTGGTTGAAAATGACGAAGTCCATCATCTATACTTACTACGAGGTTTAGTACACTGGTGTAAAAAATTAAGAGAATTTGCAGACTCTCTAGAACTACTGGTCCGATTTTAGTGAAATTTGATATGTACATACATTGATACAATACAAAACAAATAACCACTAAACAATTTCAATACACACGCATGATCGTGCGTAACACTCGTTGGAGTTCGAACAACGGTTGCAGAATAAACAAAAGAAATGGGTTTATAGGGGGTATGGCCCCCTCTTACAGCTATACAGACCTCGCAGCGGAATGTCATACTTGAAATAAGGCAGTTTATCAGTTCTTGTGGCAATTGGTCCCACTCGTTCATCAACGCTGTTTTCATTTCCCGGATGGTTCTCGGAGAGGTGTTGCGAGTTGCAATTGCCCTCCCCAGAGTGTCCCAAACATGCTCAGTAGGGTTGAGGTCTGGAGACCTGGCTGGCCAATCCATACGGCGAATATCCTCACTCTCTAGAAATTCGTTGACGAGAAGAGCTCTACGTGGCCTCGCGTTATCGTCCATTAAAATGAACTCGGGGCCACATGCACCTCTGAAAAGGCGAGCATAGGGCTAAGACCTCGTCCCTATACCTCACACCAGTCACAGAGCCTTGTACAAGGAGATGGAGAGGTGTACTGTCACCCAACATGATGCCTGCCTAGACCATTAAACCTCCTTCGCCATAATTGTAGATTTGGCCGTCATTGGAGGGTAGGTAGCGGGTCCCTGGTTCTCTCCATTTGAACGTACGAAGAGAATCGGTGTTTAGGCTGAAATGGGACTCATCAGCGAACTGGTCATGCTCCAATCTCTATGCTGTCTGCACCATGCTAAGCGGACTTTCCTGTTCATAGACGTGAGCCGAACGCTAACAGCAGGTCTTATGGCAAACAACTCTCCCTCATAGTCTTTTTGAAACAGTCACCCTTGATATACGGATTCATGTGGCTGCATACAAGTAACGAGAGACCTGACAAGCTGTAGCCCCTCTGTTACGCCTCGCTATAATCGACAAATGGCGATCTTTTCTTGCCCTCGTGCTTTCTATGGATGGATTCAGTATCCTGGAACTGTTTCCATAAGTTACACACTACGCTGGGCGGTAAATTGAACTCTCTACAAATCTGGACTTGACATTGGCCTGCTTCTAGCTTCCGTACAATTCACTATCTCATTCTATCATCTAAACATTATTGGTTACTCATTCTTACAGTTACAATTTGAATTGAACCGATTACTTGAAAATAACACCAAGAAATTAGCCGAGGTGTGCTGGCGAACGAAATATGTCTTAGAGAAGCTTGACATCTTTGGGAAACGGAGCGCGAAACGTTCCTCCATCACATATCGAAAGGTATTTGGGCCTTGAAATGGAGAAGCCTGGATTGAGAGGGAGCTTCCTGATAAGTGGACTAAAAGAGAATCAGTGAGTTAACACTCTATTCAGTGCCTTGAAGTTATGGAACAGAAATTGAATAGGAAAAAAGTGCTTGCCTGTGTGAGTTGCAGATTGAGAATATTTTAAAATTAAGAAAGGAAACATGAAAGTAAAATGACAAATTAGAAAATAGTCATTCGCCGCGAGGTGAATGACGCAATTAATTACTATGGGGGATTATAAGGGTCCAGAAGGATTCTTCTGGGCCTATTAGTATTGAGATTGTAATTTTCAAGATTTAAGGCAGGAGTGTCCAACAAGCGGGCCGCATGTGGCCCGCCAGTACGTAAGTTGCGGCCCACCGACTCTTTTTAAAAAATTTTTCAATATCATGTTTTTAAAGTTTTTTCATTCTGAAATATATTTGAGGGGAAATATATATATATATATATATAATATAATATAAATCTACAATGTATTTGCTTGTTACATGTTCTTGTTTTAAAATAAATTCTTTTTGATAGTAGAAATGTCCTTTAGATTAAAATAGATTTATATTTTATAAAACAGTTACATTTGATTTTACTATAATACATGATTCTCTGTGTGTGCGACTGTCATTTCTCCTCCTCCTTTTCTGTTTAGAGTGCCCAAAGAGCAAGAGGCAGTCAGATATTTTTTTAAAAGTATAAAAAAAAATATTCAGGACGGTTAAGATAAAGAGCAATGTATAATATTTACGAATGACAACAGAATCAAATTTCAACAATGAGTAACGAAAGATCAATTCGAAAGGAACATCATGATTTTCAAGAAAATGGCAACTGTAATATTTTAAACATTATTTGGTCATTGAATTATTATATTATATATATAAATATTATTATATTATCTATGTCTGTATACACAAAAAATAATGAAAACAATAATAATAATTCATTCTGTTTTAAATTTTCACTCCAATAAATGTTTTTTGCTTCCAAACCTGATATAAAGGTTCATATTTTTATGTGCGGCCCGCGACATAATAATGTTTTTCCGAAGTGGCCCGCAAGGTCATTTGGGTTGGACACCCCTGATTTAAGGAAATTAAAGTTATTAGAATTTGGCAGATTATCAAAAAATTTAATTGCCATTTTTTTAATATACTTTTTAAAAGGATAAATGCTAATAGCTTTGTAAATATTTCTTTTTTTAGTGTATCTACATGCCTTATAGTTATATTCCCGATTAAAGCATTTTGGGAATTTTCTAAAAGTTTAGTTTAAATTAGCTGCATAGCCCACACAGAGCAAGTATACTTTAAGCTGGGCTGCAAAACAGCAGTTTAGAGAAGTACTTTGTTGTAAAGATTCATTTGAGAATTCCGGCAAATTAAGGGGTAAATTGAGCGCAAGGCGTTCCGGAATTTTTCATGCACGTATAAGATGTGTTGTTTCCATGATAAATTTTTGTCTAGGGGTACTCTTAGGTACTTCGTGCTCTGAGACCAATGTAGTTGTGTGGAATAGAGGGTTGGTGGTGTGACAGGTTTTCTTCTCCTGATGAAGAGTACGGCTATTGTTTTATCTACATTAATTTTTATTCTCCATGTGTTAAAAAAGTTTTCAAGAAGGTGTAGGTGTGAGTTGAGTGCACGGGTGATAGTGTTGTGATTTTTATAAGTATGCCAGGATAGCAGTATCATCAGCGTAAATATTAGTACTGGTTTGAGGTGAGTAGGTATATCATTGTATATATGTTGAATAGCAGGGGCCCAAGGAGACTACCCTGAGGCACACCACTTTTGATATCAAAAGAAGAAGAAAGAGTATCATTCACTCTTACTTTGAAGAATTTGTTAAATAAATAAGAATTAATGAGAGATGAATTAAAGCAGGTGGAAAATTGTTAGTGATAAGTTTGTAGATGAGTCCCCAGACCCTGTCAAGAAACCGCTTTTAAATGTCTGCAGAAACAGCCCAGTGAACCTGTGTAGAAATACAGAAGAGATTTTTTCATTATATGCAGAACGTAGCGGGTGGTAGGTCGAAATATGTCTTAACTTACACGCGCATATAAAGCCTGTTTTTCTTCTGGCTCCACCTACACACACGTGTACGCTTACTTATTTGCCGTGCAAGGTTTGAATTTTTTATCTAGAAGCAGTGGTTCATCATTCAGTTCAGTTTTTTTCATGCAATTCGATAAAATATGCAAATTCTATTAATTTATTTTATCAGTGTACTATGAAATTTCGAAATTCTGATGTGCTATGTTATTAACAAATAGAAACTATGTAATTCCTTTTAAACCAGTTCTATTGAAATTTGTCTGTACATTTCTGTAATAAAGAAAATATTTTTGTTTGCAGAGCGTGGAAGGGGGTTGTTTCCCTGGGCCCCATTTGTAGTTTTAACCCCTTTTGTATGAGCTTCGATTCCCTTGAGTATTCCAATAGTTCTCGAGAAGCTATAAAGTGTAATGTTAATACAAAAAAAATCTAATGAAATTATTACATAAATAATACACGATTTACAAAGAAAAACATCCATTCAGAAGAATACTGAATACAATATTTTACTGCTCTTTCGTTATTATATTCCTGTTTCATATATTACTTTAAAGCTATATTCGTATCATTAGATATTCCTTGGCGAATTAAATACTCCCCATTATCTTAGGGGGTTTATAAGTATTTAAAAATATATTTAAAATAATAAAGGAAACCGTAGAACAAAGTAGTCAGTTACTAAAATTAGAGTGAACTTTTTTTTTTGCTTTGCTTTGTTACAAGAATAAAATGAGAAACAGAAGAATTGCTTTTCCTTATATGAGGTCAGTTTATAATTTTTTTTTTATTTCAGGCCAATAGCTATTGTGTGTTGCTCATAATTACCTGTTATTTCATAACGATATATTTACAAATTTATTAACTGTGTTGATTAATTATTTTAAAAAAATATAGAATCATATGTGGTTTAACGTGTATTCAGTTTGTTTAGCTAATATTTTTGGTACAAAGGTAACTTCAATATAATTTTATTTTGTTTTACATTTATTTAAAAATAATCAATGAGGAAATGAGACCGAAACAACACGTTTTTAAATGTTTTTTAGATGAGATTTTTCATTCAACAATTTTTTGTTGCATTTTTTTATAAGATGTTATGAATGGATTTTTTACTAAGAATATATTTTGAATCACACACACATATTTGTACGAAGTTACTTTAGTGGTTTTACAATCTAGATTCTCTTCAGATTAATTTTTATACAAACAAATATACTAGTATGTTTTCAATTTGTAATATACATATTATTTAAGTTCCTGTTTTAATTTTTTTGTATATGTTAAGCAAAAAATTAAGAATAATTGGTTAAATTTTTATTTTTTTATTATATGAAGCTGAAATTTAAAAAAAAATAGAGTTTTAAATATACTGTCGAACTTCTTTTTAACGAACCTCTATATTGCGAATTTTTCTATATAGCGAGCTTTTTCTTAGAACCTTGAACATTTCACGATTTTCTTCGTAAAATACCATCTCAATAGCGAATTGCTTTTTCTATTTTACGAACTTTTTCTTTCGTTATTCAATTTTTGTTCTCCCTTTTTTAAAAGTATTTCTGAAAATATTTCAAGTTATTTTCTCTTTAACACATTTTATGGTGACCATAAATCTTGAACTGGTTTTATTAGATCCTAATTCACCGAGAGCAATACAGTTCTGGACGTTTCATCCAAGAAGTGCATCCCTTAACCCCTATTGCCCAGTTCACTAGAAACATCTTCGATATCCTTTTTCTCCCTCAGTGGAGTTGTCCCCCGTGTTCTAATAATAAAATAATGTATGTTTAATATTACTTGTATGCTTTAAATTATAAAATGTTTTTAACATTCATTAATTTTAGTATAAAATTATTTTCTTAATATTGAGAATACAGTGAATTCTTCGAGATATATAAAATAAATGAATATTAGTTTTAAAAAAGGTGTGAATAATTACTTTCTTTAATATATAGTGCTTATGAATTTAAAATTTGTTTTATGCGGTTTATAAAGTATATTAAACGATGAACCTCTACATAATGAATTTTCCATATAACGAACTTTTTTCTGGGTGTTTAGTGAGTAAGCCGAACTTGCAATAATTTCTCTCACATTTAAGATATAAAAATGTAAGCGTTTGCAACTTAACTATAATCATAACAACTTAGTTGAAATTAATTTTGACCTGGTAGGGAAATCCCCTAAATTACTTCCGTTGTTAGTATAGTGTTGCGAACTTAACTTATCGAAAGTTTATATAATTTAAAATTTTTTTTTCATTTTTCTATAAATTGTTACTTGAAAATAGACTCCATAAAAACTTTAACCATACTTATTATTACATCTTAAAAAATCTACACAGGAAGTAGTTCCTTCCTAGTTACATTTTATGTTTAATGACAATATGATTTATTATAAGCTAGTTTCCTGCTCGAATACTTCACAATCTACTCGTATCTGCAATAGACTACTATAAATTTCTCCCCCTCCCTTCTCCTCTGCCCTTGGCTGCGGTAGCCCAGTGATCAAGGTATCGAATCGTGGCTTGTCATGACTTCGAGCCCAGTACTACTAAAGACCACTCAGGGCCGGGAGCGTGCGTTAAATCTGTCGGGAGCTCAAACGTCCTCCCGTTGGTGTGGTAGTTAGGAGAGGGGGTGCCAACACAGGTGTCGTCCTTGTCACTTGACCATGGTTCAAAATGAGGAGGTCCGTCATTAAAAGCCCTAGTATATGAAGTGACCAGTTTTTTTTACAATGAAAACAAGGACGAAAAATTTGAGAAAAAATTACTACGTAAACGTATGAAACATTTTATTAATTAAAGCAAAATTACGCTAATTATGCTTTTAATTATTTACTTTAACGAGTGTTTTTCCATTGAAGGATTTTTTTTATCGACGTATCATTTTCTAATATATTGGAAATTTCGGAGCCAAAAATATAATTCATACTGAATTTTATGGTAAGCACTGTAGTTAATATATTAACATTCAATCTTGACTTCTCACTTGTCCAAAAATTATTACCAACTGGAAAATCTCTTTCAACTGCTGCATTAGTTCCATGGCAGCACAACGTAAATTCAACAAGAATAACTAAATTTTCATATGGAATGTGTTCATTTTTGAAATGGTTTAAGTATATTTTCATCCATTTTTTATTAATTTCAGCACGGTGATTTTCCGTTCTAATTTATTAGAATTTAAATATGCATTCAGTGTTTTAATTCTTTCAAACAGACCATTGCCATCGATTTTAATATCAGGCATTTCTTTCGATAAAAACTCAACACATTTTTCTATATCAGCCTAATTTACTTGGGATGAAATAAAAAAATACGATTGAAAACTGTTATTTCCTGTGATATTTGTTTCAGACCATTCTTCGACCTATTGAAAAAATGTTTGGTTCGTCCCTGAATAAAGTGATTAACAGATCAGTATTAAAATATTGAAAAGGAGGACAAGTAGGAGGACACTTTTCGAAGAAGAACAGAACCTATAAAAGGAGGACTGTCCTCCCTAAGGGAGGACGGTTGGTCATCTTACTCGTGTAGCTGAACAGTGCGACGTTAATATTCACTCACTCACTGTCTGTCCTTTTGGAGAGGTGTTTTTTTTAAAAAAATAATTATAATAATATTGTATTGCATCGTCTTGTTCACGCATATTTTTTTTTTATCATTTCCTGTCTATGTCGATCTGTAGCTCTAAACCCTATGGAGGTAGTTCGATCCCCCCGAAAAAAGAAACAAATATTCAGGGATTTTCCAACGACGTTTGGTAGCGTAACATTTCGTTTCTTCTCCCTTTTAACGTCAGTTAGTACTCGAGCACTTAGAAATTGTATTGCATACATTAGAAAACTAAAATTATGGATAAAAAAAGGGAAGCCAGTGGTACATTTAAACGGAAACAACAGCAACGAAGAAAACATAGAAGTCAAAAATTGTTACAAATTGTCAAATTACTTAGTCTTCTACAAGTGACGTAGTGTCAAATCGAACCTGGGGGAAACACAAAAGGTCACACGAAAAAACTTATACAACATACATGCAGGTAGTATGTACCTTTGCTTTACTATATTCTGCAGAAAACGATAAAGAGCTGATCTTTTAAAGTAGATTTGCATATTTAAGAAATTCATATATTTTTAATTTTTTACTGGATAAAACCCAACCAAGATCAGGCCCTTAATTTTTTTTTTACACTAGGGCTTTTGGATACCTAGTTACGCCAATGATCGTAAGCCTCCCAGATATTCGTTTAATGTTTTTTCTTTCAATTTTTTGAGAAATCTCGGGGCTAAACTTATCTCTGCGTCTCTCAATCGAAGATTTTTTCTTCGTCAGTATCTAGCTCCATCTACTGGCATGATTTAGAACTGCTGTTCTATTAGGCAACTGTTGTGGAAGGATGGTGGCGAAAATCATAAAACGTCGAATAGAGGTATAATGCATTTTTCCACGTATAGAACTTGATCCAATCAATCAACGTCAAACAGCGAAATAAAAAAGCGTTCTTTTCCTCACACTGTAAAGAAAAAAATCTGATCATCTGTATTTAATGGAATTTTCAAGCAACAGAAGTTAAAAAAAAGGAATGCCCTTTATTAAAATTCATACTACGCGATATTTAACCTTTAAAGTAGCGTTTCTCAAACTATGGGGCTAGATAACTCTACGAGAAAGGGGTGGAGGTAGCGAGCTATTGAAAAGTCGAAAATAAAAGTTTATTTTAAAAAAAAGTTATTAATTTACTGAAATTAAATATATATATATATTTTGACATAATAAAATATTAATTTAACAACACAAAGTTATAAGAACAGGTTTAATAATTACTATTGACCCAAGGGCTTGTGATACAAAAAATTGCATTCAAAAATTAACATTAAATCATGATTATTTGTGCGATTTATTAATAATTCCTAACTGCCGATTAAAAGTTAAGCGATTCGCTCCCTAATGCCACCACTTTCCACGTAGGCGCGCGTATGTGATGCATTGGGGAGTCAGGTGACGAAAATAAGTGGATTGTGATACAAAATTCCTTACTAGATAATTAATTCCCTATTTGAATGCTAAGTTTCATTTGATATGATTCTAATTGTTTCCCCTATTGTGCTAAAATTACTTCAAATTTATTTGAAGTCATGAGTATTTATGAAGAGTAGAGTCAGTGGCTTAACGGAGAATATTAGGCCCTCCCTGCAGAGTCATATTTTGGTCCCCAATGCTCAAGGATTTCAAAACCATAACATCAGGCTTTAGGCCCCCTAGAATCCTAGGCCCCTCCGCCAAGTGGGGCATGCGGGGGTGTACGATACGCCCCTGAATACAGTACGTCATATATACACATGGGTGACAAAATAATACGAACACCTATGAAAGAGGAGAAATGCTTTATTAATAGGGAGTTGGACCCCCCCTTTATTGTTAGACTGTGCGAGGGTGGGATGGACACATAGTGGTCATGAACAATGGAATATGAAGCCATTCTTCGTGGAGAGAGTGGTCTCTAATGCCGAAATCTCGTAGATGGTGGGGGAATCGAGCACGGGTTTTGACTCCAAATATCCCCACAAATATTCAATAATATTTAAATCAGGTGACGAGGGGCCAAGAAAGTACCTACGTCCCCTCATGCTCTGCAAAAACCATTCTTGCACGATTTTAGCTCTGTGGATAGGAGCGTTGTCGTCTTGATAAAATGGGCATTTTCCGGAAATAGAAAGTCTGGACAAATGGATGCACCTGATCCCCAGGATATCGACATAATTGAGCGGCAGACGCTTGCCGTACCGGAAGTAACAAGTGGTCCCAAAGACCACGCCGAACCATCGCCCCCCCATACCATAGGGACCCACCTCCATGCTTCTACAGTCCGGCATGATGCATTCAGGAGCAAATGCTTCTTTTGGGTGTTCTCCACACATAAGCTCGTCCGGTGGTCTGGAATGAGGAGAACGTTGATTCATCCGACCCAGTGACTTGACGCGCCACTGTTGTTAGCAGGGGTCCACTGTCTGTGTGTTCTACACCACTGGCATCCGCTGGCAAAAACTGCATGACGTGCTGTTACCAAAAGGTTTACAGTACAGCTCTTCCATAAGTTCAAGCATGCAGTTCCCTTTGGACGGTTCTTGCTGGCTCAGGGTTACGAAGATGACTATTCACCTCAGACGTTATTTGGGGTTAGCGTTACTTGCGCGCACGAGGCCACTATGCGGGTTAAGACACGGCGCTCCTCTCCGGTAGCTTTCTTTTCCGTCCCGCTGTTGTGCTTACCGAACGCCACATTCCCACTATTGTATGCTGTCGCCAACGGCAGATACGGGAAGAACCTGCTTGCACGCCCAGAAATAATTACAACATGCGAGCAACCAGCATAAATTCAACTCAATCATACCACCTTTTCGAACTCGAGCGGTCGTCATTAGCTGCGTTTTTCAGAAATTACAATAGATGCGTTGCAGCACCTATTGCAGCTGTTGAGCGACTGATACATTACGCTTTCTGATGCTGACGGGTGGACTGCAACATAAATGACATGCGCGCTGTGCGTCTTTTGAAATGGAGCCATGCCATTTATTATTTTTGTCACCCATCTGTATATATATATATATATATATATATATATTACACATCTATGTTTCAAGTGATTAATAGTACAGGGTGCTTCTGATGAAGGTAGCCAGTTTCAATGCACAATAAATCCAAAACTATATACTCATTCTCCCTTATGGTTTCGTCCAGCTCTCGGAGATGATCTGAATCGTTGCGTGAACCAGCATAGTCTATCGACCATTTTCCATTTCCACTCGAACACGTGTTAAAGTAAGCTGGCTGGCGGCTGTAACCACGAAAAGCGGGCACGGCCAGTCCAGTGGTCAAGGCATCGGATCATGGCAAGCATGTCATGAGTTCGAGCCCAATACCACTAAAGACCTGCAGTGTAGGGGGAGGGGAGAGGCACGTTAAATCTGTCGGGAGCTCAAACTCCCTCCCGTTGGTGTGATGTGTTGGGAGAGGGGTGCCCGCTCAGATGTCGTTCTCGTCATTTGACTATGGTTCAAAATAACAAAGTCCGTCGCCAATTAGTTTTTAATACAGAAACACAAGTCATCCGTAATATGTACTATCGGATTGAAAGGATTACTTTTTTATATTGTACTTCAATGGTCATTCAGATTTTAAATTTTCTAAAAAGTTTTTCAATTACGATCAAGTGACGGGGGCAGAAGTCGACCTTTCATATACCACTCTTTATCTTAATATCCACACCAAAATAAAGTGAGATCGACAATCCTCTGTAAGTTTCAAATGCATCAGCCCTTCTCTACTCAGCGAGATGGTTGCCGCGGTAGCCTATTGGTCAAGGTTTCGGACTCAAGGCAGGTGCGTCGGGAGTTCGAGCCCATTACCGCTGAAGATCCGCCGTGCAGAGCGGCTTATTTACGTTGAATCTGTCGAGGTTCAAACATCCTCCCATTGGTGCAGTGTGGATGTTAGGAGAGTGGTGTGCCTGCTCACAAGTGTCTTCCTCGTCACTTGAACATGGGTCAAAATGACGAGGTCAAAATCATAAAAGCAGCGGGCAATGCGACGTTGGTATATATTTTTTTACCCACTTACTCATTAATCCTTCAGAAAAAAAATTATTACACATTCTGAAATTCTTAAATAACATTACTTGTTTATTTAAAAGGAAACAGTTGGCTCAATGAAGAAATCTTCAAATATGAATTTAAAAAAGTATTTTGGTTTGTATACTATGTTAGATAAAATATACTGAAGAGCCATGAATAAAAATGATACGTTATTGTAATTTTTGAGAGTTACTTCAAAAAACTCCCAGGCATTTATTCATTACAAAATTTTTTCATATCTTTTTCATTTCATTTCATTTTTTTCGTTATAAATAAAAAGTAATAATTTTTATATACTAAGACTTGTTTTAACGATAAGAAAAATTTATGCTTTCGATTTGAATTACAAATGTATTTGAAAACCACGAAATAATCCATTTCAAACCCTACCTCAGAATGTATGAAATTTTCTTTTTATCAAGAAACTGTATAGCTCAACTGTACAATCTCTTTTAGAATATTTTCAAAAATGGGTACATAAATTATTTCCTATACCCTAGAATCAATAGTTCTATTTCTATACGGCAGCCAACCTTCATTATTCCCGAGATGTTCGCGCCCTACCCTCTCGAGCAGAACTGTCCCGAGTACCGCGATCCCTCACTTCAGGGGCGCAAGAGGGCGCTGCCTCAGCCCCTATCAATGAAACGGAGAGCCCTCGCTTCGGCAGATGGCACGCTACTTTGTTACGGATCGGACCATTGTTGACTCGAGTCTCCTGGCACGTGGGCGATTACGATGCTGCATTCCACATCGATTCGGAAATAATCGACTTAAATCGAATTGACTCTAACAGTTCGAGATAAAAAAAACAAGACATCAGAATTTATTCTATACGATGGAAACAAAAAATAGTTTAAAAACTTTATATTAATATACTATTCTATCGCGACTTCTTTGTTTATGTAAACACCTAGACCCTACTAAACCCAAATATTTGAAAATTTAAATTTAATCAAACTAATGTCCACGATGAATGTTTGGATAATTCAGCATTTGATATTCCTGTCGGCAGTTTTATTGGCCACGTCGCACTCCAACACTTGTTGCAACAGGGAATTCCGCGATTCGAATCTCGACCCCTTTCTCGAGACTTATCGTTCTTTTAAGTACGAGAAGAGACACGGGTCTCTCAACATGAACCCTCTCTCACTGTTTCGCAAGAGAAGGGTGTCCAGTGGCTTCAATTTCACGTGGCCCATCAAAAGGGTGGCCGAGATAGACGGCGATGTCATCCTTGGGGGACTTATGATGATCCACGAAAGGGAGGATCGTCGAATCTGTGGGCCCATCATGCCTCAAGGGGGGATTCAAGCCCTGGAGTGCATGCTCTTCACTATGGATTGGGTCAACAACCAGAAACATTTCTTGCCCGGCATCAAGCTAGGAGCTTACATTCTCGACGATTGTGACAAAGATACTTATGGACTGGAGCAGGCCGTTGATTTCATCAAAGGTAAAATAGAATTTTTTTTTATGTATGTGGAAGTATCTTTCAGTGAAATATTTTAGTATTTGTTGCTTCTGTTTACAAACTCAATGATTGTTGACAGAAAAATTGATAGTATAGCAATTTGTTTGTTTACATTCTCTTGTGTTGAATATGTTTTGATGCGGTTCTAGAAACTTTTTATTATGAATCATTCGTTCGAAATTAATTAGAATTTTTTCTGAATTCATTTTTTATTTATAATAGATTTTATTGTTATTATCATAATTCTAAAAATTGTGCTGTTGTTTTACAAATATTTATTGAAAGCCTTTGCTCTGGGAATTCGATTAATACAGTGCTTCTCAAACTTTTTATCTCCACGGACCGGTCCACCTTTGATAATTATACCGCGGCCCTCTGAGGGTCGGACGCTGCTTGTTTTTTTTTATTGTTTTGATTTAATAATTTTAATTTATTTGTATTTAAATATGCCTTTAAAACAAAATATAGTCGTACCAAAAAATGACTATATAGTGACTTCCATGAGAAAAGTAGCACAGACCCGAGAGAAATGCACCACAGTAAATCAAAGGGTGATAATTTAATGTTCCTTGGGTGGCCTGGTGGTTGGAGACCTCTGGATTAATATATACTTTAAATGATCACACTGGGATAAGTTAAAAACTAAAGAACTTCATGTTCATTCAGAATTTATTGCCAAATATTCTCAGCTGTTGCCGTCTTTTTATAATTTTCAGTAATATATTTGAGTTTTTACTATATATATATATATATATTATATATATATATATTATATATATATATATTATATATATATATATTATATATAAATAATATTTTTATTATATATTATATAATTATTTTATATATTTATATATAAATATATATTTATTTTTATAATAATTATATATATTATATATTTAAAATAAATTATATATAAAAGGGTTTTTTAAATAAGGGTTTTTATTTTTGGGAAAAGAAATATATATATATATATATTTTATATATTTATTTTATATATATATATATTATATATTTATAATATATATTTTTATATAAAAATTTGTTTAAAAATACGGGAAATATATTTTGGGGGCAAATTTAGTATTTTTAAAAAGGCTGCGGGCCCCCCTTTATTTTTGGGGGTAATAATTTGGTTTTTCTTATTATTATTTTTTTTAAAAAATTATTATATTTATTAAAAACCAATATATATTTTTATATAAAAATATTTTTATTTTTTAATATATATATATATATAATTTTTTTTATATATATATTTAAATAATATATATATATTTTTATTTTAAATTTTTTATATATATATATATATATACAGCAAGGCACATATATATAAAAATATATATATATATAACCATTTATATATATATTTTAATATATACAAATATATTATTACAATAAAATATATATATAAATACTACATAAGGTTGGGCGTGGGCTACAATATTTGTTATTATTAAAAAATTAAGGCGGCTTTGTCTTTTGGGGCTGGCCACATAATTTTTGGGGTTATTAAAAGGTTGTTAGTTTATTACAAAATTTTTTGTTACATTATTTTTTGGGTTATATATATATATATATATTTATTATATATATATATATATAATATATATATATTTATATATATATATATAATATTATTTTTGGGTTTGAAATAATATACTTTATATATATTTACATAAATAATATAATTTTATATATTTTTATTTTTATTTTTATTTTTAATATTTTAAAATTTTAAAAGGGGGGGGGGGGAAGGGGGGGCGGCGCGGCGGGGCGGGGCTTGTTGGGGTTGTTCAAAAGTTTTGAGAAGGACAACAAAAACTTTTTTCTACATACAAATTTTCAAGGGTTTAAATTAACAAACACACAAAAAAAAAACAAGTTTTTTTACAAATTTTTAAAAGGGCAATTATTTGTTGCTGGGCCCAAAAGGCAATATTTTTACAATTAATACATTAATTATATATATACACAGGCGGGGGGGGGGGGCGGCGGCGGCGAAGGGGCGGCGGCGGGCTGGGGCGGACGGCGGCGGCGCGGGGTTGCCATTTTGGGCTATTGTTGTTGTTGCGGCGGTTATTTTATTTTAATAAAATTATATAAAATTATATTTATTTTTATATATATATATATATATTTTTTTATATTTAATAATATATATATACATATTAAATATATATCTATAATTTTTAAAATTTATTTTATTATTATATATATATATATATATATATAATATATAAAAGATCAGTTTTACCCCGTTATGTATAAAAGGCATTAATTTGAAAAGAAATCTAAAATCACATACATGCATGTAGTTTGTAGAGGGGTGGGAAAAGGAAATTTTTATCCGGGGGATATACTAATTTTAAAATAAAAAAAGAAACAGCAGTAAGAGCATAAGTTACCAGAGCTTGGAAGGAAAAAAAATTTTCAAATGAAAAAATTTAGGTTTTAAAAAAGATGTTTTTTATTCTAATGTTTTGTGCTGAATAAATTTGTTTTTTATATGGTAATTTTTTTCTGCAGTTTTGATGTCATTTTTTTTTAATAAAACATATTTGCATATATATAATGACAAAACACTGTGTGCGTAATTGAGACACGATATATACAAATGCATTTCATTGCAACCTTTGATGGAGACTAGAAAGGATATTCTCATGGAAATTGGAGTCACTAAGCAAGATTATTATTTTAACTGTTACTAAATTAGTCAACTATTAACTTCTTCATTTAGTTTCAATTTCACGTCTGCTTCTATCAATATAGTGAGCCTAATTTTTTAAATATATATATATTATGGCAGTGAAAAAAATTTAATATTTTAATCATTTGAAGTATTTTACAAAAATTTTAGATAGAATTTTGTGGTTAAAAGTGTTCTTTTTGAAAACTGCATAGAACACAATTCGTGTTGATCGGTCAGTACCAGTTTAATTGCAATGGCCATGTTAGCCAAGACGATCGAGATCTCGTGCTTGGCGGGTTGTGGGTTCAAGTCTTGGTGACAATATTCATCTTCGGTTTGATGCAAGTTAAATCTATAAAGGCGAAATCCTACTCTTTTTATTTATCCGGGTGTAACTGATTGTTACAAAGTACAGAAGTAAGACTCTTAAGTGATATTTCTATGAAAATAAAATACTAAGTTTTTAATAATTTGCCCTGTTTAAAAATTAAAATATGTTTAAAAAAATATCTAGCGACATATTTCTGGTTTTTCCCCCTTTTTTTTGCATACGATCCCAAATTCAAATATTTTTTAGTCGAAGAGTTATGTTTAACCCCCCAACGATGGTAATTTTTTTAATACCATTCAATTTTAAAAATTACATAGAATAACCATTTTTACGAATACTCTGACGATACTTAGCAGAAATCTCCTCTTACAAAATGTATGGGAGCACGGGTTCTATGATGAGTATTTTTGCGTGGAAGGCTAATATTTTTCGAGCAGAAATTGCGTTGTCAGCTGACGGCGTTTTCAGCGCATTGCGAAGATAGTCATTTTTGTTTCGTAAAAATAGTTAATGTCAAAATGTGTCTTATTATTTTTTTTTGCATGTAAATGAAGACCATAGAAAACGATTTGACTATTTATTTTAAATGAACAGTGTATATAATTAATTTTACAGTTGATTATCTTTAATGAATTAATTAGATCTAACTAATTAAATTTCCCAAAGTTGAGTATTTTGTTTATGTATATCCCTTAATTTTCAATGAAGTGATTCAAAAAGGAAAATTCCTTGACAAAAACTGCAGTAAATCATAATGCGGTAGATAAAGGGTTAAACAATTCTGAAATTTTAAAATCTACAAAATGTATAAAATATTTATTGAAATATTATGATCGAAAATGTTATAATTATTAGAATACATTTAAGGAATTCTTTGAACATATTAAAGTATTCGTGAATAGTCATCGATGTGAACGTGGGTGAAGTGCGGGCTCGTATCCTTGTGACATTGAAGAACGCCTAGAGGGTTACGTGTTAAATCTGATGAGGTTGCGAGTTCTAACATTCTCATATTAACGTGGTGGGAAGTTTGAAGTATGGGTGTTAGCACAAGTTTCGTCCTCGTTACTTGACCGTGAATCAAAATGATGAAATTCGCCTTAATTAACCGTACAGCGTCAGAGTGCACACACACACACACACACACACACCACACACACACACACACACACACACAACGACAGTGCAAAATCAAATCAAGCTGCTACTTTGAAAAGGTGGTTGAATATTTTGTACTCACGCGGCTTTTAGCGCATTAGGACAGTGCTTCTCAAACTTTCAATCTACGCGATCCACTATTCAATCACCATTTTCATCGCGCCCCCCTCCATACAACAACAACAATGTATTGAACTCAATAATACTATACTTTGACACTAAAGCTGCATTATGACTTTAACCTCTTAAGTGCTTAATAAACGCCTCGCTATTCCAAAACATTAATTTTCTGGACGTATATATACGTCTTTCCGAAGTACGATCTTTTCTGTGCAATGCTATCCATAAAATTATTCCGAAGGCTTTGGAATACAAACAAAAGGCCCTTAACAGTGTTTGCAAAGGATTTACTTATTTCGGAGGATTTGCTTAGTTATTTCTTTTCTCCTCCCTCTCAAAAAAACATCAAAATACGTTCGTCTACGTGGAAAACGGTGGCATTGGGGAGCGAATTGCGTAACTTTTAAGTGGCAGTTAAGGAATTAAATATAATCCATACAAATTATCAACATAAGTGTTAATACAAGCCCATGGGGTCACTGATAATTATCAAATTTGTTCTTAACTTAGTATTGTTATATTAATAATAAAATATACATTGCACAGTACTGATATATTTATAAGTGTATTATATAAGTGTAAATGAGTATTTTATATTTTATTATATCAGAAAGTATTTTGTTTACTTTCAGCAAATTAATAATTTTTTAAACAACCTTTTGTTTTCGACTTTTAAATATGCTCACTCCCCCCTCGTAGAGTTATTATACCCCCAAGGGTTGTGTGCCCGACAGTTTGAGAAACGTTATATTAGGAGAATGCAAACTTTTTTCCTATTCTAAATAGCTGATATTTTCATTTCATGGAACAGAAAGCGCTTGAACTTCCAACAGTTGACTGCTGAACATATTGCACGATTTCGTTTTATTACTAAGACAGTTGAAACATTCGGGCGCAATATAAATTAGTATTTGAGAATATAAGATATTCTTCTGGAATAGTTTAGGGGTTATTTTTAGAACGACGATTCGAATCCGAAATTAAGGATTTTTTCACAGCAAGGAAAGTTCAAAGGTAGTTTCAAATGATTTCCATCTATTTTCATTCAAACTATCAACCCTATATGCGAATTTTTGAGAAATAAAGTTCTGCAGAAGAATTTTGAGAAAAGAAAAATTCACGAATGAACCTTATTGCAGTATACGCTCCCCTTATAACACGGTAGATACGTTCCGCGTTATATAAATCCATGTTGTATGAACTACTTATATTATACAAATACTTGACATCAAACACAGAATAATTGATAATATGTATATATTAGAAATAACATGCACTTCCTCTGGATGAAATCGTTTGATTTCGCAAACCATTTATTTTCCTAAAACCTTTTTCCTTCACATTTAAGTCGTATAAAATCATGCGAAATAAGTTTTTTTAGACACGTTTAGTGTCCATCACATCTACACAAATAAACTGGGATTCCTAAAAATAAGGTTCCTCCAAAATTTGGGAAAGCCACAGGTAAATAAATTGTCCCAACATGTATAACATTGATTTAGCGTATTATACGAACACGATCAGTTTTTCTACCGTGCTATACAAATCCTTCTTATAGGAATACCTCGTTATGGGGGGGGGGATCTAGGGATCTATTGTATTAATTCGAAAGAAAGAAAATTATATTATTTTTTAATGGGGTTTTCGAAAACCAAATTTGATTTTTGATTGAATGCAGCAGGGGGGAAAAATAGTTCGGGGGGAATTAAGCCCCAAGAGTTAGTACATCGGTGTGCTAAATGGAAAGCATTTGCATTGTGACGTTTGGGAAAATTAATGGATAAGTGAGTGAGTGAATATTAACGTCGCATTGTTCAGCTACTTGAGGGCTTTTATCGACAGATCTCGTCATTTTGAAACATTCAATACGACGCACCCGAGTTGCCCCCTCCCAAATACCCATCACATCAACGGAGGACGTTTTAGCCCCAAAAGATTTAACATGCATCGCCCCTCAGGGTACTGGGTTAACTTTTTTGGGAAAAATATTTCTTTTAAGCCATCCCAAAGGAAGGGAGTCCCCAGGAAAAATTTTTATTCGGGGCCCCAAAAAGTTTTTAAAAAGGTTTGAATTTTTCCCTTAAATTTTTCTGGTTTTCAAAATAACGTTTTTTTTACCCCGTTTAACCCCCTTTCCCCCAAATTTCCCACCTTCAGATTAAAAAGTTGGGTTTCTATATTTCCCTTTTCCTCCTCTTTGGAGTTTTATTTTTTGGGACCTTCCAAATTTTGAACCGGGACAATTTAAAAATTCCCCCTTAATCATTTTAAAAATTTAAAAAGGGGAAAAAAAATTTTTAAAATGCCAAAAAAAAAAATTTTCTGTTAAAATTTTTTTAAACAACGTTTTAAACTATGCTAATCAACAATCAGTAAGGGGCTGATAAATCTCAGAAAACCTTACGCCTTTCGGGAAAAGAAACTTCTTTGAAACCAGAAACTGGGCAGAGTACCGCCACTAGTAAAGGGAATTGGGAAACATTCAACACCCCCCTTTTCTTGCCGCCAAGGAAAGGATGAACCTACCGCTTTTCCCGGCTCCCCACATCTATCGAGGCCCTGGACCCCCCTTATCAAAAAAGGGGAAAGCCGTATTTTAACTCCTGTGGACCCCTACCCCCAAAAAGAGACTTTCGTTTTCCCGAACCCCAAAATCCCCAGAAAAGAGAATTTTAAAAAATTTTTAAGACTAAAATGACAGAAAAAAAACCTTTTGATGATGAGGGGTTTTTAAACCCCCCCAAAAAAAGACATATTTGAAAAGAAAATCGGAAAAAAACCCCCTTTTCCCTTCCCTTAAAACCACCCCCCCAAACCTAACCCCACTCAATTCCCCCCTTCCACCTGCTGAATCAAAAGTGATTCTGAAAATTGAGGACGGGATGTTTAAAAACAACCCCAGGGCTGTTGGCCCCCCCCAAAACCGAATTCCCCCAAATTTTTTGTAAACCCCCCGAAAAAATTGGTGCACTTTTTTTCCAACCCAGGCAATTACCCCCTTACTCTAATAAGTAAACTAACGGGGAAATTTTTCGCATTACTGTCCAAAGTGATGAGAATATCGTAAACTCGCTCAATTTTTTTTCGACATGAAGGAGGAGTATAAATCACTTTTATGTTTAAAAAGCGGGTGCCCCTTAAATTATTAATCCGGGTTTTCCTACTTCCACTAAAGTAGAAGAAATACGTGTTGAAATCGAGAAAAGGATTTCAGATCCAAAAAAATTTCCCCGATTAAAAAAATTTAAAACCAAACCCCCCATCCCCCTTTTTTTACCTAAACTTTAAATGATGCCAAAGCTGACGGTATTTTTCCCAAGTTTACTGAAATTTTTTTCCCAAAAAAATTTCCCTTTTGGAGGTTTAAATAGTAAAAAACAAAAGACCCAACCTGCGGGAGATGCCGGGGTTTTTCCATTCTTGGAAGTCTCCCATCCCCCAATTAATCCCTTTAAAATTTGGCAGGGCCTCACGGGGGCAAAAAACTGTAATCGTGCTTTGAAGACCCACTAATTTGTGCCAACTGCGGGGGGGAAACATGCGGTGAATTGGCGCCAATCCCCCCCGTTTTCCGAAGACTAAAAATAAAAAAAAAGCCCCTTAAAAAGGGCAATCAAAAAAAAAATCAACATTCTAAAAAATAACCCTAATAAAACTTCCCAAAAAATAAAAAAAGAAAAATTTTGGCACTCAAAAACCTAAATTTAAAAAAGTAGTCCCCACCCATGCTCAACCCAAGACCCAGCGGGCCTCAATCAAACTACCCCCTGTCATTCCCTCTGTCTCGTATTCCAAAGTTGTTTCTGGACAGGTCGGGGGAGATTGGGTCATGTTAAACCCCAAATTAAAAATTTTTAAACCTTTTTTTCACAAATGTAATTCAGATTGCTATTTGATAAAGGGGAGTCGATGAGAACTTTTGGGCCCCGGGTTTTCCGACAGCACCCCAGCACCCCAAAAACCCTTTTTCACCCTGACGTGGGCCTGTGAAATTTTTCAGGCATATGTCGCGTTAAAAATGGGCGTAATTATGTTCCCCGAACCCGGCCTAACTTTTCAATCGTGAAAATCAATCAAAAATTGGTTTTTTTAAACCCAAACGGTCTGCGCCCCAAAATTCATGAAAGTCAGAGATTTTTTTTTTGGGGAGCAAAATCTTGGATTTGTTTCTGGCCCAAAGAAAAAAAGGGGGAACCCGGTGGGGACCCCCTGATTCCCAAATTATCATTTTTATAAAGATGATCGTGAAATTTTCCTAGAATTTGTACTGCAGGAGGTACCGCTATATATTTGAAAAAAGAGTAATTTCGTTCAAAGCAGACCCCCTTTCCCGGGGGATACAGTATATGGATTTTTACTGCTATCGAAATTAAAATTAAAAATTTTTCCCTCCCCCCCCAGTAGTTTCTGCTTATGTTCTTTTTGGGAAATCAAAAAAAATTTCCCCCAAAAAGGGTTTTCTTAAAATTCTAAATTCAGGTAATAATTTAATCATTACGGGAGACCTTAACGTTTTCCCTTCAAAAAACGGGGAAAAACACCAGGTCAAAACAATTTTGGTTTTGTTTTAAAAAAAAATTATTCAAAATTATCCTAATGCAAGGTTGTTGCACTTACCCCCCGTCGCTTAATTCACGTTCTGGGCCCGGGGGAGCCCGTGACCCCCTTATCGACCTGGTTTTTTTTAAAAAATATCCCAATTATGACATTAGGGGTTATAGATATCTTTGTTCGGATCATCTACCGGTCTTTTTAATTATACCCCAACCCCGCTACCATGAAAATTCCAGAGCAACTCTCCACCAATTGGGAGAACTTCCGATTCCTTCTTAAAATAAGCCCCCTCCCCATTTTGGGGTTTTCCCAGCAATGAGCATCTCGATTTTTCCTTGGTCGGCTTTTGGAAAAAAATATCTCCGAAGAAAATTTGTGGCTGCTTCCCAAAAACCCAAAATTTTAAAAACCCCACCCATTAAATTACCTTCCCGAATTCTCCAAAAATTCCCCCGAAATAGGGACCAGATTTTTGGGAAAAATCTAGAAAAAACCCCGTTTTAAAATGAACTCCGTACTTTTACGGAAAGAGATAGCCAGGGGATATTAGACACCTCTCCCATGCAAAAATGGGGGAAAACAATAGAGGAGTTATCTCCCGAAAAAGGCACTCTTTTGGGGCGTAAACCCCCCCTTCTCAAAAAACCTTTCACACATTCCCCCAAAAGGGGGCTTTGGCAGTATCAGGGGTTCCCCCGATTGAAAAAGGGCCAAAAGGGAATTGCGGACGGGCCCTTTAAAAAAAATTTTAACCAAATACTGTGGAAAAAACCTGGGTTTTTCTGCACATATACAAAAGGGAAAGGGCCCCAAAGGGTTTCCCTTGGGCTCCCCCACCTTTTATGGATCAAAAAAAAACATCTTCCCCTGAAATACAGGGGAAATTTATTAAAAATTTAAAAAAACAAATCTCCTGGTATTGATCTCATCCCCAAATCGTATCCTTAAAAAACTTTCCACCAAATTTTCATTTTTTTTGCTTTTGTTTTTGGAAAAAATTTCTACTTCCCCAAAAAATTGGGGGATTTGGGCGTGGTAATCCCCTTCTTAAAAACCCAATTTGATGATTCTAATCCTCAAAATTATCGTTCCCAAACTCACTACTCAGTAGTTTGAGTAAAAACATACGAATTCGTTATTTTGAACCGCCTGAACCAACACTGGCCCGCCAGGAAATTTTTATTCCGGGGAAAAGCATGGTTTTTTGGGCCCAAGTGCTCTACGGGAACCTAGTTACTCAGAGTCCCCTGAATTGGTTCCCACAAGGGTTCCCAAAAACCCTCAGGCCAAGGGTATGCTATTTGTGGGCATAAGAAAACCTTCGGCAAAAATTTTGGGATGATGGCAATAAACCCAAAATGATGAGGATTTTCGACCAAATCCCAAAAATTTTTTATCAACCCAAAACCCAGAGAGTTTAGAGTTAGAAAAAGAAAACTCCCCCTTTTAGCCCTCGTCCAAAAAGTGGAATTCCTCCCAAAGGGAAATTTGCTTGGGCCAAACTTTTTTAAACCCATATATTAACGACATTCCGAAGGGAAATGTCCATTTAGCTATTTTGCGGATGACACTGCTATCATTAATCAAAACTTTGTAATCTCAAAATTATTGAAAATTTCAAAATTACATCCAAAGGGTTCAAATTTCGGGTCTTTCTTGGGAAAAACAAAGTTTAAAGCATCAAAAGCGCAAACCTTTACGAAACAAAGGTGGTTAGGGCAAAAATTCCCCAAAATTTTGACCAACCCGTCCCTGGGTCACTGAATTTTAAATACCTAGGGCTAACTCGACGCAAAAAAAACCCCCCCTCACATCCGTGCTGCCCAAAAACGGGGAGGAATGGGAAACGCTCAATTCAACTTCCCCAAAGAGTAAGCTCCCCAAACGAACCTGGGGTTTTTTTCTATAAAAATTTTTTCTCCGACCAATTTTGGGTTTTAAAGCATCCCCCCTCTGCTTCGGCAGTAACTCACTTGGAAAAAAAATTGCACGTTTTTCAAAAAAAAACACCTTAGAAAAATTACTAATGCTCCCTGGTTTGTCAAAAAAACGAAATCGCCCTAAAGATCTCAAAAATTTATCCAATTCTTGATTTCATTTAAAAATCAGTTACAAAAATTTTTTTTACAGATTTCCCTTTAAATTCCCAACTAAACTATCCGAGTCATCCCCGCCTATGATCTCGGTCCCCCCAAAATCTCAAAAGACCCGAGCTGCTCTTCACCCATAAAGGGGGCATTTCCCCAAAATCCTTAAAAGACTTCGGGGATCCTGAATATAGTCTTTTGGGAAAATCTTTTAAAATTTTTTTTTTTTTCTTATATATTTATTTTTAAAAAAAAAATAAATAAAAAAAAAATTAAAAAAAAATCCCCAATTTTACTTTCGTTTATTTTGTACAAGATTTCACCTTTCCCTTAAATTACTTCGACTTAAACCCACATTTTTTGAATCGGTCTTGGGTGGTAGTTTAATTCCCATGTCAATTATTCTCCTTTTTTCCCCATCTTTTGTGGGTCATCTTTTTTTTTTCTCATGTCCCAGCAGATGGCATCACATTTTGGAAAACTTTCTGTGTCAATGCCTTCTTCTTTTCGTTCGCTGTTCAGCACACCCTCTCCTGTCATCACTACACGATTCAGCAGTGTTTATCCTTCCCCTTTTTTTTAACATCATGTACCACGAGCCCCCACGGCATTAATTGCTTTTTTTCTCCATTTTATCTTTTTTCCCAAATTCCGGGACTTTCGATTTCGTTCCGCATAAAAAAAGGACGAATTAGAAAACACAATTTCGCCACCTCCCTCCTGGAAGGGCCTCATTAAATATGGGTTCCCCTACTTGCCCCAAAAATTTTTCCCCCGCCCCACCCCGGGGGGGTAAGTTTTTAAGGGGGAAAAGGGCCCGAGCTGTTGTTAATAATTTTGATAGCATCTTTTAAATTTTATGGAACTTTCAATTAATTATTCTCTTTTTTCTTATTAATTATGATGAGAGGGTAATACCGTTTTTTGGTAAGGTACCTCGTATTTTGAAGCCGTGGGCGTGTTTGTTACAAATGATCTAGTCATTATTCTCCTATATGACAGTCTTCAAGGAAACTAAAATGTTTTTGTCCCATATTCCCTCTTCTTTGGGAGTGGCAAACATTTGTTTACAATCTTAAGGAACTTGAGGTGACTAAATTCCCCTTTGTTTCTGTTTGTACGTGCTGTAATTTCACAATACGAATATCTCAAATTAAAGAGCTGCATGACCCCCCCTCCTCCCCCAAGCAGTTAATTTAAGGGAGGAACGCGTGAGAACTTTCTGCAACTATTCAGAATGATTAGTTCCGTCGCTGTTAACGCTCAAGGGTTATCTCGAGAGCTATGTTGTAGAAAGCAAAGTACTATAAATATAAATTTGTTAATTTCTGTATGATGCTGATTCATCCTAGCCAAAAGTTTTTAAGTTATTATCGAGTATAAAGTGACTGTGTTTGTGCGTGCTGTAGCGAGTGATCATAGTAGCGAGCCCATGGATGGTGTTGTTTCTATCCAGTCATGGGTAGGAGTCCTTTTTTGGTGTCATTAACCCTTTCGTGACGTGTGCGTTATACATGCACGAATCTCAAACCCCCTCATCGTACGGCAGCTCGTTCAATGCACTTTCCCGTGGGGATGGGCAATCCAGCAGAACCAGTAAGAAACGCGATTTACCAGCGTATCCTCCGGCTGCTGGTGACATTTGGAAGGGATGCATACGTGACACACCTATCTCTACAATGGTTTCCGTTGATCAATACATCGTCGCGAAAAGGTTAATGTTTTAAAGGCCTCTATAGCTTCGTGGTCAAGGTAACGGACTGGTGGTCGGCGTGTCATGAGCTAAAACCAAGAACCAGTGAAGACCCACTATGTAGAGGGCCGATGCATGTTAAATTGTTGAAGAACAAATGTCCTCCCATTGGTATGGTGTAGAAGTTAGGAGAGGGGGCGGCCAGTTTAGGTGTCATTCTCGTCACTTGACCATGGTTCAAAATTACGTGGTGGGTTTCTAAAAGCTCCAGAGTTACTGAACAGTGCAACGTTTAAAAGTCACTCACAAGACTGCTTTATTTTGCCTGAAGACTGTTTAAGAAATGAAGGAAGAAGACGAGGAGATGATAAAATTATCTGAGTTTGCTTGCAAACGTGGAACACAAAATCAAAATTGTCTGAAAAAAATTAATTTAGACCGTACACGAGGGTGAGAAAGAAAAAACAAAAAAGTTTACATATAATAAATTCGTCAATCAAATACAATAGAACATAATACGAGTTTATCGTTATTATTAATTTTGCTTTGGATTTTACATTTTGAGGTTTATAGAAAAATAAGTTGAATTAAATCTTGAAATTATATCTTCTACTTATATTTCTCTAAGTAATAATTTAAACAGTCTAATAGAATTGTGTAGGATTTCTTTTTTCAATTTCGCGAAAGCTAATTTTGATTTTAAGCGAATAATCCGCCAGTGGACCAGTATCGTGATCACGCGGAGGGCATTGTTTCATCGAGTCATGGGCCAAAGTCCTGGTGCTGTTGAAGAAGCGCCGCATTGAGAAGATGGTACAAGTTACGAATACGTCTAGTCTCAATCCTCACGTTGATTTGCTGTGGCCGTAGTAGCCTAGTGGTCAAGGTATCGGATTGGGGCTGTCAAGAGTTCGAGCCCAGTACCACTAGAGACCCGCCGTGTAGGGGCAGGACGCGTGCTAAATCTGTAGAGAGCTGAAACGTCCTCCCGTTGGTGTGGTGTGGAAGTTAGGAGAGGAGGTGCCAGCTTGGCTGTGGTCCTCGTCACTTGACCATGGTTCAAAATGACGAGGTCCGTCACCAAAAGCCCTCGTGTAGCTGAACAGTGTGACGTTAATATTTTGTCACTTCCGTTGATTTGCTGCTCTAATTTAGAAAGTGGGGTACTAATCTGGCGTCATACTCGTTATTTGAGCATGGCTTACGAGTCCCGTTACCAATTGATCACTTGTTGCTTCCAGCCGGCAAAAAAAAAAAAAAAACTAATCAATCAACAGGGTGATTTCAGTGTTTTCCTGCCTTCATTGACAAACAATTTGCTTAGTTTTTCTTTTTTAAAACGATTTCTCGGAAGGAATTTAGTACTTTAAAAAAAAATTCTAGATAAAATTAAATTAAACACTCACACAGAAAGGTTTTCGTGTCTTATTGAATTGTTTTGCAAACGAGTTAACCTCCTTACAACAATGCGCATTCTGTCCTTCTCTGTTTCGATACACCGTGTGGAATATTTGCTTTAAAACATTTACTCTGCTCAAATAAACAGAAGAAAGAGATAAACGCGTTTGAAGTAAAGTGGTACGGTTCCCGAAAAAATGCCTTCGGGCATCTTAAAAGTCAAATACTTCAAGGCCATCCATCGTCGTATCACTTTTTTAAAGTAGGTAGTAAAAAAATAAAAGTTTCTGAGTGTTGAAAGTTTTGCTCTCACTGCGCTTGGTCTAAGGCTTTTCCCTATAAATACGAGAGTGGATTTTCATTGGTTGTTTGGAAAGAATGATCCATCAAGAGCAATGTCATTGGGAAGAGCTTGCGCAAGTCATCTGGGTGAAGAATTCCTAGACGCATTTATGGCCAGACACTCAAAAATTTACGACTCCGAAAACAAGTTTAGTAACTTTCAGACACTTTCTTTGATTACTCGGATTTCAAAGAATGGAGTTTCCACACTCGATTTCGTTAAATCCATTAGGACTTTATTTTCCACATACCACTCTTTCAAGTGAAATTTTTCAAATGATCTTTATAGTTTAAATTTAAGGTACTTTTTTCCTTCCAAATTAAAAATATTGTTTGATTGGTATGGATCATTCAAAAGGGGAAAAAATCTGTACTTAATTATAAAGCCTTGTCGTAATTACCCGTGGTTCAGGGTTACGTGACCGTTGCCAATATCTCTCGTGTTGTTTCATAATGTTGTTTCATTAATAATCGATAAATAAACCGGTTGCTAGTGCTCAGTAGTGATGGTTAAAAACTTCACGTTGCCATGGTGCATTGACCTCACGTTGTTTCAGTCTAGCCCTACCCTTCTAAAAGCCTTATCACACGTATACGTATTTGGAGCAAATTTTCTTTAAACAAATGTTTTGAGCAATTTTTAGCAACGACTATCAACAACTTTTTCCAAAAGATCTGAAAGAATTGCTCGAAATTATAGCCAATGGGGTACTTTGTCTCTCTACGTCATAAACAAAATGGTGGTAATGATGGCAGCCTCGGCTTCATCAAACGCATCAAAAATGGCGTATAAAATTTTAAACGAAATTGCGCTCCATTTCTGCTTACGATCGTGAACAAAATCACGAGTGGAATAAAAGAAATAATATCTGATGTTCGTTTTTCAAAGCAGAAAAATCGGCGAGTAATTTTCCAATGTGAAGATAGGGCAGTGCTGTCAGAGTATATCGTTATATTTACGGCAACCCTTAACTCTCAGAGCTGCTCGAGAGGGTTGTTCCAAAGAGACTCGAGTTCGAGACGTGCGTGTATGATAAAGCTTTTAGGTACGCAGCCAACGTCCTCGTGTTTCTTCTGGGCGTAATGATAGTAAATAAGTGTCTCGCAAAGTATGAGATCTAACTCATTGGCTTAAAAGCTTAGTGTATCCTTCTTATATTAAAAATTTGGCCATAAACACCCAAGTGAAATAATTCTCTAAATGCATAATAGAAAATGTTGGTGGTGCGTCCCCACAATGGGTTGGAACGTGCAATTCCTTCTTCTATCTGCCTTTTGTCACTGGCCTTAGGATTCGGTGTCAAGGATGCTTCATATTTCAGACTGCATGGCCAATTGCATCTGACATATACAGCGCGTCCAACAACGTCAGTTTTTTATGACTTTTCTTTTCTTGTAAAATAGTGTAGTGTAGTACAAACAAGTATTTAGTAACTTCCGTATGATAGGTTTTTTTTTTTTTGCTGGGAGCTGAGATGCATCTGAGAAATGCCGCTTGTGACTGTATTTTATTCAATCCTCAATGTAGCTGGAATAAACTCCCAAAATATCTATATGAAAATCAAAATCCCTCGTATACACATCTAGGAAAACTAGGTCACGGACTTTTCAAAGAGTAAGTGTTACATTTACATGCCTCGTTCCTTTTGATATATATATTTAGGATTGAAGAAACATCTTATATTCATCACCAGAAACTTCACCAGAAACTTCACCAGAAACTTGGAAGAGAAGGTACTGTTCCCTCTCGTCAGGACATCAAGAAAAAATTATTACAATTTTGCAATGCATCTTACGAAAAATTCATGGCCCTTGAACATCGTAAGGCGATTAGTGTAGAATGCAACAAGGCACCTTAAAATGTAAACAGTGGTGACACGGTGATAACTAACCATTATCTTTTTGATATAACCATTATCTTTTTGTCCGTAAGAACAATTTTGAGAACCTATGGTCTAATTTGAGACATGGATTCGAATTCCAATATTATAGAATGCTTTCCGTGAGGGATAGTGATGGATTTTCCCTTTTAAATGCAACTGGACTTTTATATTCCTCGGTTAGAGCAGTCAAGAAATGAGGAAAATGAAGTAATCGCTGAAATGTCTGTGATTTGGACAGACGTATCATTGTCCTTTGAACAGGTAATGAAATCTGCCGTCTATGTCCACGAGAAGTTCCAAAGAGAATTTATTTCGAATCTACCTTCCAAAACGTTGTGGTAACAAAAACTTTGAAAACTATAAAGCTACGATGATTTTTTAACTTAAGTTTGTGTGAATGATTCTTTAAAAAGGTCTTCTAGTCTTTTATATATATATGTATTAGGTGGATTGTTAAGAATTTTCCTTCTGTTGTTGTTGTTGCACGCCCCCATTGGTCAGCGGTGCTAGACCAGGTCCATGACATCGTACACTTTCAAAAAATCCAACACCAGCAAGGGATCGTCTGCTAAATCCTGCTTGGTGAGCCCTAGGCATTCGAGGATGTGAGCAGGTGAGGCCGGCTCAGAAGAACAGTTCGTGCACATTTCAAAATTCTTGCATCCTTCGGAAAATTTTATTCTTTTAAGATGGCCACTTCGAAAGCGGGCTAAAAAGGTTTGATCCTGTCTTGTAAAACTGAGAGCCAGAGAGCCTCCAGGACGAGAACACTGATACCAATGGTGCTCTGGGGGGACAATCCATGCGGTCTTATTCTGGTGTTTAGTTCTAGAGAAAATCTCCAAAAAGGTGAGGGGTTCTGACGCCTCTGGTACCTCGCAAGCGCCAGCCTTAGGCAAAGTGTCTGCAATCTCATTTCCCTCTAGATCTACGTGGGAGGGAATCCACTGCAGATGAATTGGATGCGATGTGTGTGGAAAGTCGTTTTAATTTGCTGAGTGCTGACACTCCAACGTTATCTCTCACACGTTGCCAATTGGATAATTGCTGTATTGCACTTCTACTATCAGAAAGTATCCAAATCTCTTTCGCATTTGGAAGAAATGCAAGAGAACTAAGGGTAAGGAAACTTTACTATTTTCCTTCTATATATATGGCCAGAGAATTTTATTCTTGAATTCAAACAACGAAAGAAATGACGTTCAATTTATCGCATGGAAATGCTTGTTAAATCTGTCTAGGAGTTGTCCTGACGTTGATTAGTGTGGAATAATGATAAATGAGGTGCCAGCCTAGAAGTGGCTCGCATCACAGTTACAAGACCTATAACAAATAGCCCAAAATGATTAAAATGTGTTTCAGAGCTTTAAATTACCTACAATACTCTATCTTTATACAGTTCTGAGCACGTTGAGTACGTTCATAGAAACTCTTAGTAACGTTCCTGATACGTATCATAGGTGGACACATTTAGTATCAGTGTTACTGTCTCAAAGGTAACTAAATTGTACTGTCTTGAAAATTAGAATTTAATTGATTTATCCACACACAATTTCATCTAATAAAATTCAGTTTTTAGTAGTAGTCTGATATCACGGGGCATGACGTCAAGCGCTGCTTGGTGCGATAAAGGAATCACGCCAAGCAGCGCTTGTTTTCGCTGGAATGAAATCCAAGACGGTGGCCTAGCGGTATCAAATCATCAGGAACATAATTTTAAAAAATTGTTTTAAAATACATTGAAATATATTTCAAAAGAAGAATATAGGAAGAGATTGAGAATAACCAAGATGAATAAATAAATAATGATTAACAATAGAATATAATAAAAAGTTAATGTACTAATAATATTACGCAGTATATAATAATTTTATAATTATTATTAAATTATATATATATATATAATATTCATATAGTATGATTTAATAGTAATTATAAAAGAGAATAAAATCATAGTGTCGTAATATAAAAATTATTCATAAGAATACTCATGTACCGTAATAATTATAAATAACATAAAAATAATTGTAAATGAATAAAAAAATAATTATAAATAAATAACATATTAATAATTATAAATAAATAAAATGTAATAATATTTATAGATATAATAAAAAAACAATTATTATAAATAACGAATATTATATAATTATAACATATATTAATTGTATTTTATATTATTAATAAAATAATTACATAAAATATATATTAACATTAAAATGAATATCAATTAAAAAGTACTGGAAACTTGCGATTCTCCAAAAATAGCAAAAATATATGAAGGTAACCATATCGTAATGCTATCGCCCATCTAGACGAACATAAACAGCAAATTGGCGCTTGCCCCGGGATATCAAACTAGTTCCCAATTTTTTCAGGGAAATGTCTGGAATTACAGAAAGATAAAAGTACCATAGGTTACAATTTTCTTTCGAATTCAATTGTTTGGTCCTGATAAATCCAGTAAAAACTCTTCAAATATGTATTTTTCACTCAATTGATTCATCCAATTCCTCCACACTTTTTTTTAACACTGCGAGAGTATTGAATCGATGGTTACAATTTATATAATGAAGTATATGGACCCATAAATCCCCACAGTTTGTCAGATTATGATTTCGCGATTCCATAATTTTACATCAAGAGTGTCAAACTTTCAAAGGCTAACTTGGGCCAAACAAAGTTTAACTTTAGGTGAGCCGCAAGAAATATCAATATTCCTTGAAACGTAAATTTATTTCTTTAATTTTATTTTAAATTTTTATTTATCTCTTTATAATAAATATAAATGAAAAAACAAGGAAAATTTAATGTTTAATGTTTTTAATTAATTTAAATCGTGACACTTGACATATTTTCTCTGCTACTATATTTCCAGTTTCGGGAGAATTTTTGATATTTTAATTATATATTTTTGTGTGCCGATATACTGGCCGAGCGGCAAAAATATTCGCTGTGGGGCCGCGAGTTCGACACCCCTGTTCTACAGCTTATTTGTAAGAATTGCAAGAAATTTTGAGTAGAAGTGTTTTTAAACATGGAAAATTAAAATGCCTAGCAATTTAATATGTTAGTAATATGTCTCATTAGCCGGCTGGGTGACGTGGTTGGTTTGTCGCTGACCTTCTGCAACAAAGGTTGCGGTTTCGACCCCGGCCCAACCCGGTGGTTTTTCATAATGCAGAAAATCGACATCAGCTATGTCGTATAATTATGCGGCATGTAAAATCCCTAGAGTATCTGTTTGGCTTGGGTACTGTAGGCAATATTAAATCCTAGTACAGGTTCGCATAGTCAGATCTCAGGTGCCTCCCATTAGGGAAGAAACTGGGCATCAAAATTACCTGCGATGATTGATATCTGCCTATAGGGTGCCGCACTAAAAATAGATACCTGCTTTCGGGGAATGTATTAGGTCTGCAATGGAAAAACTCCAATCGGTAGCCCATTTGAAATAAAAAAAAATATTTTCTCACTAGTAAATTTAATGGCTCATATTTTTCATTATATCACTCTTTTCAAGCTTATTTTTTAAGAATAGACAAGAAAAATTCTACAAAACATTTACGCATTATGGTTTCTTTCCAAATAAAATTTCAAATGAAAAAATTAAGACGTATATGGGGAAAAATTCAGTTTCTACGATGAAAAAATTCAATCTCACTTTATTTAACTATGTTATTAAATCTATAGCCATTACACACAAACAAACACAAATTGTTTGGAATTAATACTTTTGGTACCGATTTCGGGCTGCGAAGATGATTGGAGATATTTTTAAGGTTGATCTAATTTTTTTCTACTTTAAAGAGTAAAAATACATTCCCATCGAATTGTGACTAATAACAAATCAACTTTGAAACTAGGTAGTAATTTATCTTTGCTGATAAAAGCAGACTAATTAGCTACGAGAGTTTATCGGTCAAAAATAAAAAAAAAGAATCAATGATTAATTATGTACAACTAAATTCAAATAATCTTTATAGAAATTATACAGATATTTTGTTCATAGCATAATAGTGCGTTATTGTTTATGTCGACTTAGGCACTTACACATCATTAATAACGGTTTTCTGGTCATCGTCATTACTTATTAAAAACAGATGAACTTGATATCACGATTAATGAATTAACCCTTGCTTCTTTTAGTTAATAACTTTTTGTCGATATGAACAGTGGTTAAGATAGTGATTTTTCTTGCATGAACGCACACGTATGTATAAAGAAGATTAAGTTGTTGTTTGATGCATTCATTCTCTTGGGAAATAACAAGCAAAGAATGGAACACGCGATCGAAACATCAGAGTTTTATAAATAAGAAAAAAAAAGTTGCTTCTTTCTCTTCCATTTCGTACCTGCATCAAAGGAAAGATGTGCATCATTACTTTGCGGCAAAGATATCCTATCTAAAAAGTAGAAAAGAAAACCCAACACGTGCTATCGAGTCCGTTTCTTTTTTGCGTTTTTCCCTCCCAATAGCTCAAGCGCGGGAATTGGAGAATGAAACGATACCGTGACTTGAGGCTTCTATTATCTTCTGTACAAAAACGATTTACTTGTATTTAGAAGGTTAACTAGATAGGGCAATGTTTTTTATTGTTTCGGAAAGAAATTTTATGTATTAGTTAGAGTTAAAATGAAAATTTGATGAAAAAGTTCATGAATGAAGTTTTTTTTAATCTTCATTAAAATTTCACTCATTCTCTTAATGACTTTATCTACAAAAATGCGCATTTAATGACGATATAACTTAATTCT